>CM030222.1:16683082-16760597 GCA_017639555.1 Ciconia maguari | reverse complement strand
AGGCTAAGAATGAGATTTGTTGATGACAAATTTTTACCAACTCTAAACATGTTTATGTTGGAAAAAAATCAAACTTGTTCTTACAGAGTTGCTTATGGTTTTTCAGGAAGGAATGAACGTATGGCACTTTGCAGCTCAGCACAACAGCATTAAAAGACTTGATTATTTTCTCAAATATCTTCATCTGAATGACTTGAACAAGCCTGATGGGGTGCAGTATGTTTCTGTTTATTTCTTTGATGCCATGAGGCATCTGTTGTGGGCAAAACAATCACGACTTGGGGAATTCCAATGAATTTTAATTTATTGCCAGTTACATAAACTTTTAATTACCGATTCGGGTATTGAGAAACAAGTAAGATGAACAGCCACACAAGCACTTAGGGAAAACACCTTTCCTCCTTCTTTGCCTGTCTCAGCTGAACTCCAGACACCTCTCCTCCCCTGCTCCCCTTGCTTTTGCTGCATGTGACACTCAGTCCCATTGGTGAGCTAACGGGAGGCAGAGGAGGTTGGGGTCAGTCCACAGTGGTTTCATTTATTTGCTGCTCCTTGTTTCTTACTCTTTTCCTCTGCTCCGACAAGGGTTCCTCCACGGATTGCAGTCCCCCTGCGGGTGTACCTCCTCCTGTGTCTCTTCCCTTGTGTCCTCTTGTCGTGGTTTAACCCCAGCTGGCAACTAAGCACCACACAGCCGCTCACTGACTCCCCCCTGGTGGGATGGGGGAGAGAATCAGAAGGGTAAAAGTGAGAAAACTCGTGGGCTGAGATAAAGACAGTTTAATAAGTAAAGCAAAAGCTGCGCATGCAAGCAAAGCAAAGCAAGGAATTCATTCACTACTTCCCATTGGCAGGCAGGTGTTCAGCCATCTCCAGGAAAGCAGGGCTCCATCACGCATAACGGTTACTTGGGAAGACAAACGCCATCACTCCGAATGTCCCCCCTTTCCTTCTTCCCCCAGCTTTATATGCTGAGCATGATGTCATATGGTGTGGAATAGCCCTTTGGTCAGTTGGGGTGTCCTGGTTTCAGCTGGGATAGAGTTAATTTTCCTCCTAGTAGCTGGTATAGTGCTGTGTTTTGGATTTTAGTATGAGAATAATATTGATAACACACTGATGTTTTAGTTGTTGCTGAGCAGTGTTTATACTAAGTCAAGGACTTTTCAGCTTCCCATGCTCTGCCAGGTGCACAAGAAACTGGGAGGGGGCACAGCCAGGATAGTTGATCCAAACTGACCAAAGGGCTATTCCATACCATATGATGTCATGCTCAGTATATAAACTGGGGGGAGTTGGCCGGGGGGCAGCAACTGCTGCTCGGGGACTGGCTGGGTGTCGGTCGGTGGGTGGTAAGCGGTTGCATCACTTGTTTGGGTTTTTTTTCTGTTTTTTTTTTTTTTCTCTCTCTCTGTCTTGTTGTTTTCCTTTTCATTACAGTTTATTATTATTATTATAATATTTTATTTCAATTATTAAACTGTTCTTATCTTAGCCCATGAGTTTTCTTACTGTTGATCTTCAGATTCTCTCCCTCATCCCACCAGGGGAGGAGGGTGAGCAAGCGGCTGTGTGGTACTTAATTGTTGACTGGGGCTAAACCACAACATGGGGTCAGCTGTCCCAGCTGTGTCCCCTCCCAACTTCTTGTGTACCCCCAGCCTACTCGCTGATGGGGTGGGGTGAGAAGCAGAAAAGGCCTTGACTCTGTGTAAGCACTGCTCAGCAGTAACTAAAACATCCCTGTATTATCAACACTGTTTTCAGCAGAAATCCAAAACATAGCCCCATACTAGCTACTATGAAGAAAATTGGCTATCATCCCAGCCAAAACCAGAACACCTCTCATGTCTCCTCCTGTATCTTCCCTTGTGCATCCTACCCGTAGCAGTGACTGCCCATTCTTAAATATATGTTCGCAGAGGATCCATGTGCTCCTCTCATGGGTTTAGTGCTGGCACATGGTGGGTTGGTTTTGTCCATTGTGGAGCTGGCTGGAAACAGCTGTGACCAGCATAGGGCAGTCTCTGACTTCCTCCCATATAGGTCGCCCCTGCAGCCCCTACCAAAACCTGCCAGTTATGGCCAACACGGGCATCTTTCACCAATGTAGAGCATAAAACTATGTGCAGCCATGCTACAGAGGTGCACTAACTCTTCAACAGTGCTAGGGCCTTGTCCTCACTGGGTTTGCTGTGCTTGTAGCTTACCTAGCTAAGTAGGATATTTTATTTTTACATGAGGAAAAATTATTCTCATAGGATCTGTCACCAAAAGAACAAAGCTCCCCTATCCTCTTTTTGAGCCTTGAATTTTATTGACCCTATGGGCCAATATTCTGAATTCTTTCTATGCGTGACAAGGCCAACAAAACAGAGTTAATTTAACAAAATTTAACATTTGTGTTTTAGGCCTTGGGAAAAGAAGGGTGAAGAAGAATCTTCTTTATGTTGAGGTTATTTCCTAATTATCTATTAGTTGCTTGCATTTTTTTTCTTAAACATTTAATATAGGCCACTATCAGGTAGCCTTTGATAATTGGTTAGACAGCCTCACTATCTGGCCAGTGATATTATTTTATGTCAAGATAACTTTCTGCAGTTGAGTTGTAAACAGTTGGAAAATTTTTTGTTATTTTAACAAAACCAACAAAAAAACCCCCCACAGTGTACAGCACTAAATTCAGGCCTCCTAGGTGAAACTTCTGAGATTTGGTCATTGTGGTCTGTGCCTACAGAATTCAGATCAAATGTGTTACGCCATGGAAATAAATCTTGCAATTTCTTTACTGCCTGTTTCTGAGCATCCTCAGACTTTTAATAAAACAGTTTTTTTGATAAATAGTTTCAAACTGAGAAGAATTAAGAATTAAATATTTTGAGCACATTTTCTACCTCATTACCACTTCTGATCAGTTTTCAAATATTATCTTCAGGATATGCAAGACGTATAATCTGTTTTTTACACTAAGTAAATATTGCATCTTTTTTAAATTCTTACTCTTCTTGTATATATCTACTTTTTAATTGATTTACTTAGTCATATGATATATAAATGTTTGTGCAGAATATACATACACATATGTATGCCATATATATAGTAACTGGAAGCAGAGTATTTTTACTTTCAATAACACTGTTTCTTTCCATGATTGTTTTCTAGAAAGGTAAAAAGCTATTTCTTCTGGCATCTGAAAAAGGCCATGTTGACATGATAAACAATTTGATTACTCTGAAGCTGTTTACATCTGAAAAAGATAAGGTAAAGGTTTCTTTTCCACACAAGTACAACTAAAAATGTGCTTATGAAAGATTACTTTGTTTCAGTGTAGTTACTACACAACCAAGTGATATGAATAAGCTGTGCAGATGTCACGTTCATGGCAGTGATATATATTGGACCAACAAATATACAAGGATGATGATTTTTTAGTAATTAAGGGAGGACAGTGGGACTTCTGGTCTTATTGCCAGGAGACTTTTCCATATGCATTAATAATTCATGAAAAGCAAGACTAGCATATACTGTCTGTTGGGAGAAGTGGGAAAGTCTGAGGATTAAGGTGCCAGCCTCTGTACTGGGAGATCATGTTTCCCAGTTTTTTGCTCTGCTTGTCTGTGTCTGTGTGTCACTGCTAAGTCCCGCATGACTAATTATTCAAAGGTGATTAAATACTTCAGGATGCAAATAAACACCTATGGGGATTTTTCAGAAGTGCCTAAACACTTCAATCTGATTGAGTTTGCTTTTGACACTGCATTTTAAGGTGCCTAAATAACTTTCAAAGTCTGCCCTTAAATTTCCTTACTCCTTACTTCACTATTTGTGGAATGAGCATGTTGGTGTTTCTCTGCATCCGAGGCATTGCAAGAATAAATATGTTAAAAATTGTGAAATGGTCAGATACTGCATTTAGATAAGTAAGCACCCAGGAACTTTATCAGCAGAGGTTAAAAGACAATGTTGTCCCAGACATCTAGCAGGCTGAACGTGTAAAGCAGCAATGATGGAAGGTGAATGCTGTGATCCTACAGAGTAAGTAGGTAAGAAGCCAGGACAGAAACTCATCTCCTGGGTCACTAAAAGCAATTGCACTGTATCCATTATTTCTAAAAAGGATTTGGATTCCCCCCTGTCGTGGTTTAGCCCCAGCCGGGAACTAAGCACCACGCAGCCGCTCGCTCACTCCCCCCCCCGCTGGGATGGGGGAGAGAATCAGAAGAGCAAAAGTAAGAAAACTCGAGGGTTGAGATAAAGACAGTTTAATAGGTAAAGCAAAAGCCACGCACACAAGCAAAGCAAAGCAAGGAATTCCTTCACTACTTCCCATGGGCAGGCAGGTGTTCAGCCATCTCCAGGAAAGCAGGGCTCCATCACGCGTAGTGGTTACTTGGGAAGACAAACGCCATCACTCCAAATGTCCCCCCCTTCCTTCTTCTTCCCCAGCTTTATATACTGAGCATGACATCATGTGGTATGGAATAGCCCTTTGGCCAGTTTGGATCAACTATCCTGGCTGTGTCCCCTCCCAGCTTCTTCTGCACCTGGCAGAGCAGGGGAAGCTGAAAAGTCCTTGACCAGTGCAGCAACAACTAAAACATCTCTGTATTATCAACACTGTTTTCAGCACAAATCCCAAACATAGCCCCATACCAGCCACTATAAAAAAAATCAACTCTATCTCAGCTGAAACCAGGACAGTATCCACCCCTTATTCCATACCATTTACGTCATGCTCAGGTCTCACACTATCCAATACATTCTCATTACCCACCGTCACCCTTCCCATCCTTTGATATAATACGCACATATCATTCCCTTAGTCTATGGACCACCCCAACAAAATATTTGTAAAATGTCCATAAATGTCCACAAAATGTCCACTGAGTTCATTTAGTCCATGACTTTGGGCTTCATCTCTTATGGTTGTTACTCAGGACAGGAGAGGTGGTGTGTTTCTTGGAGTTAATGGGCAACAAAGCCAGCTCAGGTCAGGTCACTGCTGCACTTGCACTGCTTCTTGTAAGGCTTCTCCTCCATTGGTTCAGGTGGTTCCGGCTGTAGTAATTCCTATAACATGCAACTCAAATAATGGGTTACAACAATTTAAAGGTATATCCATTACACTGTCCACCCCTGGTCCTTTTGGGCCAGGTTATAGGGTTTAACATTGCAATAAACTCCTCCCCTTGCTCCTAGCCTGGCTAGCAACAAGGGGTTCCTGCTATAGTAATTCCCACAACATGCAACTCAAATCACGGGATACAACAATTTAAAGGTATTTCCATTACAATCTCCACCCCTGGTCCCTTTGGACCAGACCATCAGGTTTAACATTGCAATGAAGTCCTCCCCTTGCCCCTGCTCCAGCTTGGACTTATCCACAGAATGTAGTCCCTTCAGAAGTAAACTTGCTCCAACATGGCCTCATGCACAGCCACTGATGCTTCAAGGTGTACCTGCTGCAGCATGGACTTTATCCACAGCCACAGATGCTTCGAGGTGTACCTGCTGCAGCATGGACTTTATCCACAGCCACAGATGCTTCGAGGTGCACCTTATCCAGCGTGGACTTATCCTTGGGCCACAATCCCTTCAGAGGTATACCTGCTGTGGCACAGACATAACCATGGCCACAGACGTTTCAAGATATACCTGCTCTGGCATGGGCTTATCCATGGGCACAGACGCTTCGGGGTGTACTGCTCCCACATGGATTCATCCACAGGTCACAGTCCCTTTGACTCGAGTTCACACTGGAGTTCCAGCCTGTCCAGTACAGCAGCACAGAAACAGCAGCGATGTCCTGGCCATCTGCCAGCCCAGGCGCATCGCCATTGCTGTTATCAAAATGTTCCCAGGCACAGCACAGTAAGGTGATAAGCAGTACAGCAGCACGGCAAGCAGTGAAAGCAAAAAGCAGCCACTAACGAGCCCTAGACTCTAACATACAGTAAGGCAAGCAAGCCTATGGCAAGCACAGAAGCCTGCTGATTAATAGCTAAACAGCAATAACAGCTATAAATTCTATCTAGCGCATTCCAATCAAATCTGTCATTATCTCAAACCCTTCGAGCCCCACGTTGGGCGCCAAAAAGGACTGTCGTGGTTTAGCCCCAGCCGGGAACTAAGCACCACGCAGCCGCTCGCTCACTCCCCCCCCCGCTGGGATGGGGGAGAGAATCAGAAGAGCAAAAGTAAGAAAACTCGTGGGTTGAGATAAAGACAGTTTAATAGGTAAAGCAAAAGCCACGCACACAAGCAAAGCAAAGCAAGGAATTCCTTCACTACTTCCCATGGGCAGGCAGGTGTTCAGCCATCTCCAGGAAAGCAGGGCTCCATCACGCATAGTGGTTACTTGGGAAGACAAACGCCATCACTCCAAATGTCCCCCCCTTCCTTCTTCTTCCCCAGCTTTATATACTGAGCATGACATCATGTGGTATGGAATAGCCCTTTGGCCAGTTTGGATCAACTATCCTGGCTGTGTCCCCTCCCAGCTTCTTCTGCACCTGGCAGAGCAGGGGAAGCTGAAAAGTCCTTGACCAGTGCAGCAACAACTAAAACATCTCTGTATTATCAACACTGTTTTCAGCACAAATCCCAAACATAGCCCCATACCAGCCACTATAAAAAAAATCAACTCTATCTCAGCTGAAACCAGGACACCCCCCTTCCTCTAGTGACTGAAAAGTTGTTCTGGACCCTTGTTTCTCTGAGGGTTAGAATCCTTCTCCTAATTTCCAACTTCAGTTTGTTTCTAGCCAGTTTTATGCTTGTTCTTGTGCCAGCATTGTCTTTTAGCTCAAAAGCTGCTGCTCTTCCTGATAATCATATAGCTTGTTCTTTGTTATTATTTGCTTGCTGATGTGCTTAATTAGCTAGTGAGAAATTGTGCTGATGGTGAAGAAGATTGAAGATTGTGACGTCGGCATCAAAGCCACTACAAGATTATATATACTTACCTAGGTTTTGGATGTTAATCTTTAAATCAGTGCTTTTGGGGGCTTGGTGTAGTCCCCATCCTTGTAGGAACCAGTGCCCAAAGTTTTCTTCTGATTCATTCTTTAGGAGTTTGAATTTTATGTCTTTTCACTGGTAATACACTGCAGTTTTCAGAATATGAGACAACCAACTAGATTGGCAAGGTCATGTCTGCGTACATGTGAAAAGGCTCCTTTCATCCTTTCAGATTAGTCTGAATCTTGGAACTTGCTGTGGATCTGCTTCCTTCTCCTTGTATGTAAAAGAGAGATGGAAAGACCAAAGGCTTTGTGTTTAAGTGTATGTTGTTTTTACTTAATGTTTTGACTTTATTCTGGGTTTTAAAATGTCTTATTTGACATTTTAATTTCAAGGAGGGAAACACGGCATTGCATCTAGCAGCCAAAAATGGTCACAGCGAAGTTGTAGAAATTCTGCTCGAACAGTGGGAGGAAATAAATGACCTCAGTCAGGTAAGGACACAGAAATTACTGAAGGAGATAGTTAGAGATTTGAAAAATCAATTAAAAAATAACATTTTAAAGGAATAAATGTTGCACTGAGTAGACTTCATTAGTTCTGCTGTTTTTCTAGTACACTTGCATCCTGTTTTGTTGTCCCTTCTCCAATAAATTCAGCTCCATTAACTCCTTCAAATGTCTCTTCCTCTGTCCTCTATTCCTCATACAACGGCCTCCTCTCCATCTCGCATGCCCTAACTACTGGTAGAAGGAAACAGAGGAGGGCCTAACCTCCACCTTGCTTCCTGTCCTCCAACATTTCTGGCCACATGATCCCATTCCTTTTACCCCCTTGGTGCTTTTCAGGCTATTCCGAGTCAGTTCAACATGCATACACAGCACATAGCATCGCAGGCACCTCAGCAAAGAGGTCTCAGATTTGTACCTTGCTCATCTGATCTCAGTTGGCTGCACAGAATTGGCTGCAGACATTACCTACTCACTTTTTCTTTCTCAGGTTAGTGTTGGTGAGTTCAGCCAGCATATTCATAAATTGCATATTAGCTGTGAAGGTTGTATCCCTGAGTTGATCCACTCATGAGCATTCATGCTTAATTTTAAGGCTTAAAGTAGGGGTGGCAGAGGGAAATGCACACTAACTACTCAGCTAAGCATTCCTGCTTTGCAAAGGGTGCTTGTGTCTTCTGCTTCTTCTGTGGGGCAGCTGGAATGAACTGGACAAGTTAATTCACTTTCTCATGGACGGCATGCCCATTGCAGGAACCTGCTGTGTGGCTGATGGTTGTTCTGCTGGCCCAGCAGGAGAAATGAGTAAGGGACACCCACTCCAATCCAAGGCCCTCCTCTTCCTTTATCAGCAACAGATTTACAGGTTGAGGGGTTCTCTCTTATCCAACTAATCTGTTTTTTCCATATATGCAAGCTTTGAGGCACATGAGCCCTTTTGAAATGTGAAGCCCTCGTGTTTCCAAGCCTTGTCTAACAAAGGTGTTGCTTCTGCACACAAAGCTTGTACTGCTTGTGCCCCTGCCTTGCCATGGCTAACGGTGCGACCTGTCTGTCCAGTCGGAGATGTTCTGCTCTGTGGATAAACAGGTCTTTCCTTCCCCAGCACAAGCAAAGTACTAAAATGTATTAAAGTTTACCAAAATGATGGTAGCAGGAGTTCAAGCAAGGAAAAAAATCAGGAATTATTAATGCTTCTGTGAATGCTGAAACACTAGAGTAACTTTCAGTAAACTTTTGTGTATTTTAGGAGTTCAGAAACAGGCTTTAGATCATTGTGCAGCCGATGTAATTTATTTGAGAGACTTGCTGTGGAGACATGGAGTCTTTTTTGGGGTGAAAAGGTTTGAAATAAATATGCAGCAGGATTATTTCTGATAAAAGTGCTCCTTATAACTAGCACTAGAGTTGTGAATTAATCAGAAATCCAAGGCATTGGACTGACAGAAACTGGCACTTATGGTATGTGCTAACATGCTAGCGGTGTTGCCTGGTGTTGAATGGCAGCAATTGCTACCCACCATCTTTGTTTCTGTGCCTTCTGTGCCTGTTGCTAGTAATTTTCTTTGAAAAGAGTGCAATAAAGATGTGTGAAATAGTTATCTGTATCGTAAACTTTACCGTAGATCTGTCGACATAAATTTCATCCGTCACTTAACTGTTGGTGAGTCGCCTTTTCATTTAAGTGTTAATTTAGGAGGACTCAGGTTGTGTTCTCTTGTGACCATCTCCCCTTTTCTACTGAGCTGGATGAGTCTGATCGAGCTAACCTGTTTTGTGTCACAACTTGATAAATCAGCTTTATAGTCACGTGGCTTAAATTGGAACAGACATTTTCTCTCTGTTGGTCTAAAATGGAGAAATTCCATTTTACTTTGCTGAAGGCGGTCATGAAAAATGTGCTGAACTCTTGCTGGAAGCAGGGAGTGACATAAATGTTTTAACTCAAGTATGTACACAGTATCCCTCCAGCACACTGATACTGGAATATCCTGGGCTGTGGGAAGCACCTTATCTTTTCTTTTCTGTTTGTACTAACAGTTTATTTGCTTTGCTTATTTTTATGAAATGGTAAAAAAGTAATTTTAAAAAAATATAATTGGGAATGTAGAGAATGCTAACAGAATAAAACTTATGTGGAAGAAATATAGCATAGATTTATTTGACAGAATACTGTGGCGGGGCTTTTTTATTTACTGTATGTCCAATAGTAAAACATATGGCTAGGCAATGTAACCAACTAGGGTAATTGAAAAAATCCTCATTTTTGGCAGCGTATATGACTGTACTGATGACAAACCTGTTCTCCACATCTGGTTCCTGGACTCCAGTCCAGCTCAGTTCTGTTGAATGGCCTTGGCTTGCCTGCTGCGAGAATTTGCAGTGAAGTTTTGATTCCAGCAGACTGAGAGCTTGTTTGTTTTAGCAGAATTATTAAGTGAAAATTTTCTACTGATTTATTTTTAAAAATTTGTTAATGTGACTGTACTTGCTAGTTAAAGGTCAAACTGAACTAACAGGCTAGGAGACATGTTGGCATTGTTGTCCATGGCACAGGATAGCTGACAATGCTGATTTATCTCTCTTAAGAGAGATTGAAAAGGACTATGGAGTACTGGTGTTTTTAGCATGTTTGTTGTGATATAGTAAAAATGGGAAGTTCCTTCAATATTTACAACAAAACCACATCATGCTAACTGCTGATCCACTTAATTTTCTATCATTTTATCAAAGGGAGTTTTTTTTGGGGGGGGATAATAACACGAATTTAAATGAAAGATTATTCTGTATTGATAGCTCTCTTGAGTACTGTTTTTTCCAGTGACAAAAACATAAGTTTTTGCTGTCTATACCATTTCTTTCAGGACAATAGCAGTGCATTCAGACAGATGAATGAGACTGACTAGTTCCTTTATATTTTTTTACTATACATGTTATTGATTATGTGGTTTATGGATGTTGTTTAGCAATGTGTATGGACCAACAAAGACAAGGTCCTGTTGCACAAACCCAGTGAATGCTTGGACAGACCAGTGATGTGCAGTGTAGAGGTGGCCAGGCTAAGCTAAGGACCGGCCATTATGAGAGGATGAGCAAAGTACCCTGCTTGGACTAAGCAGCAGTAATGCAGGTATCCCTGTGTGCCACTTCATCTTGTCATGTGGATATAGAAACATAGAATCATAGAATCATAGAATTGTTTAGGTTGGAAAAGACCTTTAAGATCATCAAGTCCAACCATTAACCTAGCACTGCCAAGTCCACCACTAAACCATCTCCCTAAGCGCCACATCTACACGTCTTTTAAATACCTCCAGGGATGGGGACTCAACCACTTCCCTGGGCAGCCTGTTCCAATGCTTGATAACCCTTTCGGTGAAGAAATGTTTCCTAATATCCAATCTAAACCTCCCCTGGTGCAACTTGAGGCTGTTTCCTCTTGTCCTATTGCTAGTTACTTGGGAGAAGAGACCGACACCCACCTGGCTACAACCTCCTTTCAGGTAGTTGTAGAGAGCGATAAGGTCTCCCCTGAGCCTCCTTTTCTCCAGGCTAAACAACCCCAGTTCCCTCAGCCACTCCTCATAAGACTTCTGCTCTAGACCCTTCACCAGCTTCGTTGCCCTTCTCTGGACACGCTCCAGCACCTCAATGTCTCTCTTGTAGTGAGGGACCCAAAACTGAACACAGTATTCGAGGTGTGGTCTCACCAGTGCCAAGTACAAGGGGATGATCACTTCCCTAGTCCTGCTGGCCACAGTATTTCTGATACAAGCCAGGATGCTATTGGCCTTCTTGGCCACCTGGGCACACTGCTGGCTCATGTTCAGCTGGCTGTCAACCAACACCCCCAGGTCCTTTTCTGCCAGGCAGCTTTCCAGCCACTCTTCCCCAAGCCTGTAGCGTTGCATGAGGTTGTTGTGACCCAAGTGCAGGACCTGGCACTTAGCCTTGTTGAATCTCATACAATTGACCTCGGCCCATCAATCCAGCCTGTCCAGGTCCCTCTGTAGAGCCTTCCTACCCTCAAGCAGATCAACACTCTCACACAACTTGGTGTCATCTGCAAACTTACTGAGGGCGCACTCGATCCCTTCATCCAGATCATTGATAAAGATATTAAACAGAACTGGCCCCAGCACAGAGCCCTGGGGAACACCACTTGTGACTGGCCGCCAACTGGATTTAACTCCATTCACCACAACTCTTTGGGCCCGGCCATCCAGCCAGTTTTTTACCCATCGAACAGTACACCCATCCAAGCCATGAGCAGCCAGTTTCTCCAGGAGAATGCTGTGGGAAACCGTGTCAAAGGCTTTACTGAAGTCTAGATAGACAACATCCACAGCCTTTCCCTCATCCACTAAGTGTGTCACCTTGTCATAGAAGGAGATCAGGTTAGTCCCCTACATGGGGCAAAGAGTTAACACTTGTAAGTGATTTTGAATAAAGGTAAATAAAAGGTAAATAAACACTTCAGTGTTTTAACCCTCTGTGCTCAAAGCATATGCCTTCAAAATCTGCATGCAACCATTCTTTGGAGTTTAAAAAGAAAGAGGTATTCCTAATATTAAAATCTTGTCTCAATTCAGATATTACAGTTTTAGTTACATCTGAGAATTTCTGTGAATAGGAAAGTATTTTCCACTTCTATAGTGCAGGATGAAAATAGAATCTGGACTTTGTGACTTATCTGTCATGATCACTGGCCTGTTGTGTAATGTTATCAAGGAAGAACAATTTTTGATGTACTTGAAATGATTTATTTTAAAGATCAGAGAATTGTTCTGCTGCTTGTTCTCATTGGCTTTCTGTAGCAGAAGCAACTCATAAAACTGTAACTTAAGTTTTGGAAACATTTCCATTGCAGCATTGCGTAAAAGCTTGCTTTATTTTTCTGTAGCCCTGAAGAAATGGTTGTGGCTTATACAGACACTAATGAACTCGTGTCTGGCACTGGTGAATGGCACTGGTATGGAATTATTTTTTAGCTGTATTTAACAAGAAACTGACGAGTCACAGGTTCAACATGCAAAGTGATCTTGCCAATCTAATGGTTGGACTGTGACTGGTGTTGGACCTGTGCCCCAGTTATTTTAATAAATAATCACTCAAATAAAAAAGCTTCATTTCTTTCTAGCTATAATTTGCTTTCTATAAATGTTACAGCAAGTCAGTTTAGTATGAAGAATATTTACAGCAGCAGTATGTGACAAGAGTTTAGTCCTAGAAAGTAGATTTTGACAACTGTAGACCCGATTCAGAATTATTCTGTCTCCAGCCTATTCAACTAAGGGCAAACCCAGTTTTCTGAGGGAACAGAAGCATTACCCTAAGTTCTCTATTGTCAGCCAAGGGTAGCAGCACATCCCAGGTATGAACACATAAGAGGAGCACCTTGCTGCGTTCCTGAGTGGCAACACACCAATACGCACCATGCACTCAACAGTTCCAGGTTTCTCAGCTGTATTTGTTTACCAGCTACTGTAGGTGTTGCAGGAGCAGGCTGCCATCTCTGGCATAACTCCGCACCTCGAGGTGTGTTTTCTGCAGTCTCAAACCTCTGCTGGAGCATATTGCCTTTGCAAGGGGCAGATTTTAACAAGAACCTCTTTCTTGTTCGAATGAACTTTTAATGAATGTACCCAAATATATTAGTTTATTATTTTCCCTCCACAGCAGAAGAATTCCCCTCTCCATTTAGCAGTCATCAATAATCATCTACCAGTAGTAAAAAACCTCTTGGATGCCATTCATGATATAAACTCCTTAAATCACGTAAGAAAAACTGGGACTTAACATAACTTCACTGGTAAAGAGGAGATTATGTGGATTTTGCTTGAAATATTTTTCTTTTCCTTTGAGCTCAGGGTACAAAAAAATAGGAAGGAAGAGGCAGTTCCCTCCTTATCTTTTTGCGTGTGTGCATATGTATTAGTCACTGGTACATGCTGCGCTAGTATTGTTTGTGCAAGATAAGGATAGCAAAATGCTATATACTCAGAAAATATTTGGATTAATTTATTGTTCGAGTGTTATGATTCATGCGTAATAAATGACAGAAATGTCTCAATGTTTTTGATCTAGGAGGGAAACCCAGTGCGGAGTGTCAATTGGCTGGGATGGAGTTAATTAACAGGTTTTCTGTTTTCTGTGTAACAGATTTTCTGTGTAACAGAAATTTAACAGATTTTCTTCAGAGATTTCAAGATAAGTGTTTTGTCATGGCATATATCAGGTACATTTTTTACATTTTCATAACTTGCCTATTTTTATATATGTTACATTGTTCTCGATTGTATTTATAATGTCTTTATGTATTTTTGATGCAAAAAATGATTGCTCAAATCTTACCTCAAGCTCAGCCCTAATCACAACCAGCGGGCTGATGTCTGTATAGACATCAACATAAGATATTTCCTTACCCCAGCCATACGCTTTCATGCAGTAAACTAAATTCTTCATTCCTACTTTTCTGAAACCTTATCTTTAATCCCAGTCATAACTTCAATCTAGCGACCAACAACTATCAGAATTAACAGAAAGCATTGTCCCATATCAGCCTCAATTATCTGTTCTAGCAATCTACACAGTAACCATCTGTTAACTGAGGTATTCTATTTTTCTTTTCTAAAGACTTAATCATAATTTCAGTTTAGCATTAGCTAAAGAGATGTGCTCACTTTGTTAATATTAAATGCCTTAGCAATTGGCACTTATCAACACTAGACTTTCCCTTAGGCCTAGGAGCTCAAGGAATAAAGCAAATTTCCCATATTTCCCCCTAAATTTGTAACCCTAACTACATCTAGAATCTTTCCTAGGTTATAAAAAATTAAGCATCTTCTAAAATTAAATTTAAATCATTCCCTACATACTAATATCACCTTGGGTTCAGCAGTGTAGTCTGTTGAGGATCCTGCAGTGAGCCAAACCCTTCAGTTCTTGATTACCAAACAATAACCCAGTCCCAACCTTAAACCTTGTCTAAGTCTTAACCAGTACATCCATATTTGTTCCAAAACCAAACATAATATATTCACTCTTGCCTGTGTTAGCTTCCATCTTAGCCATGTACATATTCAGAACTGAGCAATAAATAGGTGTTCAGTCATTCATTTTACTAAACAGCCCCAAGAACATCCCCGATTTTAGTCTTGGCCATAGCCAAGTTAGCAATGTCTGCACCAAAACCCAATTGCAAACAATTGGTTATATTGTCATAAACTGCATTTATTGTCTGAGATCTAGGATGGGGCCTTCCGTTGGCAGAAGTGAGAAGCATATGATTGGGTTTGCTGCAAATGTGTTTCATTAGACTCTGGTTATGACTGGAAATGGGAAAGGGGTTAGGCTCAGATTTGAACTCAGCAGGATTTGATGATTGGTTTCATTCCAGGATACTGTGAGGTCTATGGGAAGGGGGCGGAGGCTGATATCTATAAAAATGACTGGCTGGTCACTGTTTTTGTGGGTTTTATGGAATTTGTTTAAGAATAGTTTGGAGACATATTTGGAGTCAGGATTTAGAGAAAGCAGCAACAGTGGGCTGTTTTTAACTGCAGCATCTGGTAAGGTCTGCATGATTATGATGAGCAAAAACTCCAGCCTGATTGACTCCTCATTATCGTGCAGTCATGTTTCATTAAGGCCTATGACGATGCTTGTTAAGGTTAGTTTCCAGAAAAGCAGAATGGAAGGACTGCGTTTGCTGATGGATTATAGTAAGCATGCAGGAGCAGATGGTTTCAGAGAAATATCTTTTTTTAATTGATTTGGTTGTAAGTACGTATGATAGGGTCTTTGGTTACAGCTAGGGTTAAATTTAGAGTAAAGAGGAACTGCGTTTTGTAAGGTCTGCATGAATAGGAAGAGCACTGGCCTTGGGGCTTGTCCCAGCACTATTCCTTTTTTTTGAATGCTAAATTGAACCCGACATCCAGCTGCAATCATATCTTGGTGACCAATGCCTGCACAAAAGCAAGGCATAATCTATTTTCCCTTGCCACAACTGGCTTTTCTGCAAGGTCGCAACTGAGGCAGGATTTTGTAATAAACCAAAGTATTCCTGGACAAAAGGGAGTAGGGTTGTCACTGTACCCTAACATGAATTTGTAGGATTGGACCATCCCTAAACTCTAAAATAAGGATCGTGAGGGATAATACTGTCTGTCACTGGACTGAATTGGCCTCCATGTCAAAGGGCAGGAGGCACAGTGGCATTCATAGTCATGAAGCTTATCTGATAAGCTTCTGGTCGCAGGATTTCCTCTACCCATACCTCTAGTATTTAAGAGGCAATATAGTTAAGAGTGAGAGAAAAGTTCCTCCAAAGAACAATTTTAGATCATCTAATTGGCCTCCAAACAAGCTGTTCTGACTCCTCTAACTACTAAAAATCAGCCTCCTAATTTAGGTATTTGGTATTTGAAATAAGGTCACGTGAATGTAGAACTACTGCAATGTTCTGAAATGCTTGTCAACATCTAACTTTTCAACAAGGGTTATGTTTGTCTGGTGGGTGTTAGTAAAATAGCGCACAAGTTCCTTGTCTCAGACCCAATAATGTAAGAGTATTATTCAAAATAGAGAAATGACATATGCTTTTATCACGCTGTTCATACTAATTTGTTTTGCACACTGCTGCTGTAAAAAGTTTTGCACACTGCTGCTGTGTTTTCTTTTCTGTTTTTCCCCCATATCTATCATGATTACTGTGATGGAAAAGCAGATGCTTTGTAATAACTTAAGTGTGGATACTGGAGTGATTACTGTTTGACTCTACTAGATTAACTATTTGTCTGTTTACCATGTGAACACAAGATCTGTCTCCTCTCATGCACAGTGTTAGATGCAGCTCTGGCCTCTAGGTAGACCTGTGCCTTGTACAATACAGTCCTGCAATCTCTTCAGCTCCGTGGCTCCACATGCCTCAGACAGAAGTGTTGAGAGTCTGGAGGCGAAGAGCCAGACAGAAGGCACCGAGCTGCGTCTTTTGGGGCTTTACATTCAAAGGACTGTCACGTTATGGCTACTGCCTTGTGCAGTGGGGCCTTCATAATTGCGTGGTCCAGGACCATTCCTTTCCCATCATTTGAACTGAAATATTAAATATAGCTGATTGGCAGATCACCCATTTCAAGATTCAAATACATTTTTTTGTTCCAACTGTGATAAAGAAACATTTTTCAAAATATCAGCATTTGGTACACAATTGAAATCCTAATTTTAGACCAAAAAAAAGGCTAAAGATAATGCATATGGGCAATGTGTATACCACAATTCATTAAGTGCCTGACAGTGCAGTTCCACATACTTTGAAAGCTACCGGCATTCTTTTCTTGTGACAATGATGATAGTAGTAACAATCATATCCTGTGAATATTGAACACCTTAATGTATAAGGGCTCTATCTTCTACCTAATATCCCACTCTCCCCTTGCAGAAATGCTGTTCTGACCATTTCATGTCATGTAATGGTCAGTGCATATATCAAGTATATATACCTTTCAGAGAAAACATGTGAATTGAATTAGTATTGAGAGATTGAAAATAGTCTGAAGTCTAGTATTTACTATGTCTGAAAATACATTCTCCCATTTTTTCCACATAAGTATCAGCTTATAGCTTGACAGGCACTTACAGGACAGTGTTTGTTGATGAGCCTATACATGCTATAGGCCTGGTGAATGTGTTCATATATACTTAAAAGTTTCTCCTAGAGCACCTGAATTTTTTCATTCGAGTAAGCTTTTCTATATCAGTCAGTCAGCCTTTTCCCCATCAGTAACAGAACCTATCATGACTAAAGTTACAAATGGATTTTGCACGAATTGCAAGAAAGGATCTTCTACCATAATGACTTATTGGCACGTTAGATAAAGATTTTCAGTTATATGGAAACAAGTGCTTCTCTTACAGTGGAGCGAGTAACAATACATTAACCTGTTTTTCAAGCCTCTAACTTTTTTTTCCACATGATACCACATATGAAACTGGATCTGTAGGCTTTGGCTGACTGCATGGAAAATGCTTCCCTCAAGATTGCTTGATCTTCCTTTGGCAGATTTTTCCTCAGGCTAGAGAAATACCAGCAACTTCTGCTGTGCTTAGTCTTTAGTAGGAGAAATAGGAGACCAGATGATTAAAAGGAAGGTGTTTCAATGATTGTTCTGTACTGAATATTGAAAAGAATTGGAATGGAAGAAGCTTGAATATTCTTGCTTGTTCTCTGAATTCTAAATTCCTTTCTGTGGCTATATATGACTTCAGTAATCAGCTCTTGCTCTGTGGCAAATAACGGTAGCACTACAGTGACTAGAATACACCATTTCAGTCAAATAATAATCTATTTCAAGTATTTAATAGCAATGCATTGTTTATATTTTTAATAATTAAAAGAATAATTTCAGTTGCAAACTTCTGAATTGAAAAAAAATATAAGCAGCTTGATAAAGTTTTACAATGTGGTGCATACTCTGCATAAACTAGAACAGCACTATAAGTCATGGGGTCATGGGTATGTTCCTGCTGTAAGAAACACTCTTGAACTGGTCCAAAAAAGATCTGTCAACAATTTTGCCAAAAAGCACCTTGAATATTTCTGTGGTAATGCTACTTTTCTCCTTTTAAACTGTAGAGAACAGGTGATCAGTTAAATCTCTTTTGATAGGAAACCAAAAGATCAATATCCCTAGAGATCTTTTAGTGGCAGGGTGCACATGTACAACATATTTGTGATGACATATTCTGCTGCAGGGGCAGTAGAACACCACTGTGCTATAGAGTATTGAATGACCATAAAATGCACAGCATCAACATCTTTCAAGACTAGCATTAGGGCTGTCCACAAATCTGCTACTGAAAATCATATCTGAAGAAAGAATATTGGTTTTGTAATTGTTCCTCACAGCAGCATATAGGGTTTTAAAGAAAGGTAAAACCGTATTTCTTACAGAAGTCTATAGAAAACAGTTGGCAACAATTAAACTGTTTTCTATGAAAATAAGTAAAAGATTTCCAAAGCTTAATTATATTAATGATCTGTTCCTAAGGAAAACACAATCTTTATAAATAACAGTTGTGATGTTTATTGCTGTCTTTAAAAAATCTGTGCATTGTACTTGCTTTACCACTTTTAAGAGGTTCTTTGTGCAAGGGAATACCAGGCAGGTTCTTTGAATGAGGTTTCCATTATAAAGCACAGATCTGTTTGGCAAATGATATGCAAGAAAAGCTTGAAATGATTAATGTGAAGCAGACTTTCATCCTCCCTCTAAGAGCAGCCCATTTACATGAGTGAGTGTGTAACAGTCATAATGTTTCAGCATCTCTGCAGCATCTTATGGCAGGATCAACACGTTAGCTGTTGACAGCCGTAAACATGTCCATTTGCATTCCGGTTTGAATGCTTCCAGCTCCTTTGCCTGTAGCCATCACTCCCTCTCTCCCCTTTCTCAGGCAAGTTCTGCAGTCCCTGTGCTTGCCTGCTCGGCATCATCGCAGGCTGAAGGGCAGTTTCTTTCCTCAGAGCTGATCTCTTCCCAAGACGTGAGTCAGCAAGCGAGGAAGCTGACGACATTGCCGAAATTGTCCACGCAGAGATGTGCCTCTGCAGTGACGCAGCCTTTGCTCATACAGGAGTCAGCAAGGCTTTTTACATCACCTTTACACTAGGTGGCAACATATCATGCTGCTCTGCTCGTGAGCTGGATTTAAATAAACAAGCACTTCTAATATACAGCAGTCTGTAGAATTCAGTCAGCACAGAAAGGAAAAATCCTTTCTGTTGAACCATCACTTGTTCATATTCTGTCCCCTGCTTACCCCCTCACCAAGGCTCCTTTATTCAGCTTTAAAGGAGCTTTGCCATTTTAAAGAGCTCTGAAAACTCTCTGATCAGCTCGAGATTTTCTGCAAGAGATGTTATGACATTCAGCTATAGGATAGCTCTCTAGACATGTCCCAGGACTCAGTGTGTACTAGGATGAAAATATACTAGACTGAAGCTTGAGCTTGCATTGCTTAAGATGTGTAGAAACACAAAGCTGTCTAAAAGCCACAACCTGTTGTGCCACTGTGCTCACCAGGATGAGAAAGCGACAAAGATCACTTTAGTCAGTTTGGTCCCTCTCCCTTGGGTCACAACACAGAATATGATCAAGTGTTTTGGATAACTTTTAGAGGTGTAGAAATTTCTAGAATTTGGGGCTTAGTGGAAACCTTTGCTCTTTTGACAGTCACAAGATAAGACTCGATATTGATATAAGCAACTGTTCTTCATTACTTCTAGAATCATGAACATAGTAGCAATATCCTGGCTCTGCTAACCCTTCCTTTTTTTGGAAATCAGATTAAGTGTTTCTGGAATTTATATTGTTATTATTATATTATATTATATTAATGTTGACAAAAACTGATGGAATGACATTAACTGAAATAAAATAATTTAATTAGATGGTCTAGTTGGTGTAAGAGTGTACACCTAAGATATCTTTTTAAGTTTTAGAGAGGATTGTTGGTATTCATTTTAAGATACTATACCAAAATACTATACACATTATGACAGTTTTTTCTTTCAAATTTTCGGGCACCTAGTTAATAAAAAAGTTATCTATCTCTGCTAATACAGAAAGATTCCTAGTCTTTGAAGGACTAGCACCCCCAATTCAGACTAATAAAAGCTTAGGTTGCTATTAAAATGCCTTTCAAACAAGTGTTCAGAAAGGCTGCCTATCTGTATATGTCTGTGACATTCAGGCTGAAATGTTTTGGGTAGTATTCATTCTGCTAACTTAAGGCCTTTTTATTGCAGACATCTTCTGGGCCATTTATTCTGGATTCCCCTTATAGTTGCTTAAGGGACATCTGAGATATCCTCATCTGAAAAATCTTTTAGTCCTTTATAGTCCTAGCAGAGAAACAAGTGCCTGCAGGGTTCAGTTGATCTCATACATTTCTAAAGTTCAGATGAATCAACCACAAAAGTGCTTATCTCTCTGTTGTGACTATAAAGAGAGTCTAGACAACTAGTTCAGATAGATATCTACATTTTAGACATTTGCATTTGCTCAGATAATTCCTATCTTTTGAATTTAATTGTACTTCAAATGGAACTAGAGACTCTCAGAGGATTTGATTATTAAAACCCAGAATTTGCCAGTTTGGCACCCAAATTCTGCAAGTGTGGCTTAAATATTGATCTGAGTAATTCTAATCCATTTTTTGAGTAAGTAGACATAATTCCCATTACATTAGGTGAGGGATGAATCTGGTAGGGCCTGTCTGACTCCGTTCTAGAGCGCTGTATTAATGTAATAAAAACATAGTAAAAGCAATGTAAGAGAAGAGTATTTGTTAAAGCTTTAAATGACTTATTCTGTGAGGTTTGTACAACAAATGTAAGCAGCAAAATGTAACTGTGGTTAAATAAAAGCTTGTGAAGTATTTAAAGTGCAAATAATGAGTAAATTGACAAATGAGACATTTACAGAAGACTATTATGAAAGAGAATGGGAAGATAAAGGGTATATGAAAGAAATGATATAAACAAAATGAGCATGAACTTAAATTAAGGGAATAAAAGTGCTTATGGAAATTTTTGCACCCTTAAATGAAAGGAGAAGGAGGAGAGGGAGGAAGATAAAGGCATGTGTGTGTAGATAAGCAACAACATTTATGGCAGAATGTCAAAAGCTTTGACATTGGGGTGAAGCCAAACAGAATCAGTGACAGGGTGGAATATAAGCTTGTATGGGACTACTTTACAGTAACTTGTATGGGACTACTTTACAGTATAAGCTTGTATGGGACTACTTAATCAGCAAAATCAGAGGCTACTGTTCTGGAAATCCTGCAAGAATAACTGGGTTTTAATTATTAATTTTTGGAATCTGTAAGCTACCTCTTAGCAAAGTTTTCTTATTTCAAGGAGACTAGCAGCGCAGGGTAAAATAAACACTGCCTAGCACTCACAGACCATCTCTGATTATCTTTACAAGAAGACTTTGAGACAGTGATTGGAGGTTGAGGTGGCAAATGTAGATAAATGTATTGCGATGCACATAAAAACACCCCCAACTTTACACATAATATGTTGGATTTTGAGCTGCCCATCTTCACTCAGGAACAAGTTTACAACTGATTTTATAAGAACATCAGTTTGGTGCTTAACAATTGTTATCCTTCTCTCTTAAAAAAGATATAGCCAAACTGGAAAAAAATCAAAGAAAGGCAAAAAGGATGATCTAAAGTATGAAGTGGCTACAATAGGAAAAACAATTAAGCAAACTAGACTTCTTTAGTCTAGAGAAAAGACTATTCTGTGGAAATATAATAGAGGGCTAAAAAATCACAAGTGGTGTGAAGGTGGTGCATTAGGGATATCTCGTTTACTCTCTCTTCCGATAAAAAAGCGTGGGAGCATCAATTGAAGCTAACAGAAGCTTCGTTCAAAGCAAACAAGAAGACTTGGTTCTTCATCTTCTTTTAGCATCTGTAACATCTTTTGCAAGAAGCTCCACAAATTCACTCTACAAAGTTTACATGCATTCAGGAGAAGAGTGGACAAGTTCATGGAAGGAAAATCCACCAATACCTATTGAATACAAAGACATTATCTCTGGCTGAGGAAGTCCCAATGTTACGTATTTTTGGAGGTTAGGAGCTCATTCAGGTGAAGTGCCACTATGTGCCATATTATTCTATTTTTAATTTGGGCGCTCTTTTGGAGGCAGGATACTAAGCTTGATGAACCACTAGGCTTTGCTCTGACCTGGAATCACAGTTTTGTTAGAAACGGTGCTGATTTTAAACAATAATGGATTTAATTACTGATGTTAAAATAGATTTACAGCAAAAGTATGTAATTTATATTGAGATATTTTTCAGGTAAATATACTAAATTTTTCAGATCTCATTTAAGGTAGAGTGAATGCTTTTTATTCTGTGTATGAATTACAGTGGTACTTACTGTCATTTCAGGTATGTGCTTAAGAAAAAGTTAGCAAAACCAGTGAAAATGATAAATAGGAGAATAAATGGCGAAGGGACATGTTACCTTTAACTCTGCTGTTTTCTAGTTTTCTTCCTCATAAATATATATTTTGCTGCTCTTTTTGGTCTAGTTTGCTAGGTTTTATTTAATTTGCTATCTCCCACTTGCTTTAGATAAGCGATAAGTGTAGTTGTGCCAAAACCAAGAACATTCACTTCCTATTTTCCATTTTTGTCAGTGTGTTTCTTTTCCATTTATGGGAGAGCATATCTACTCAGTAGTACCAAATCTGTGGTAAGTGCTGCAGTCACTCACATTTTCCTGCTTCAGGATTGTAGATTATACACTTTCTAGCATGTTACATGAATACAGATGGCTCTTCTATTTGTGGGGAAAGAACAGCACACTAATTTGACCTGGAAGAAGAAAGCAAAGGGAAACAAACAACTGTTTGGTTTGATGGTGTCGTGGCAGCATATGGGAGACTTGAGAGGGAAAAGGCAACTCTTCAATGTCATATTAATTTTAACAGATTTTTTGAATGTGTGAGCATAAAAGTAGTTAACATTACCTGCCCTACAGTCTTGTATCTGGTATGATACAGAAAGACAGAATTATCATATGGAAATTAGCATTCAGTTGAAGGTGAACTGCTTATACTCAATTACATATGTCTATTAATATGAAGACAATAATTTAGAACACCTTTAATGATATTAAATTTTTCTACCGTCAAGCTCATACTCACTAAAGCCTATTGTGATACTGCCATGTGGGAATTTCTTTTTGCAGTATGTGGAAACATACCACCCATCTGTAGGCAGGCATTAAAGTTCTCCCAGCTTTCTTTTCCATTACATAATTAATCCGTACTCAAAGTTATGTTGAAAAAGAGTTTTTCAGCAGGCAACCTGTAAAAAAATTAGCATATCAAGAGTCTTTGTCAAAGTATGCATAGTCATCAGTAACTGAAAGATTGTAGTAAGAAACAGACCTTTAAAGAATGCCTCAAATGGATGAGCTCTTGTGTTGAGTAACTCTTCTTGTGTTGAAATAGAGAAATTGTTTTCAGTAATGTGTCTGACCAGTACAGTATTGGCATGTGTCAATGTTGATCTCTTTTTGGGATATAAGTTGACTTTGATGGATGGTGACTAGGGGCAGAGGAGGAAAAAATGGAGAAGGAGATGCAGTAGAGGACTAGAGAACCTTAAAAATTATAAGCAATAAGTAGCAATCTCACTGTCCCTTTTGGCGGACTTGGGAGGACAGCTCTGCTGACCCTCTAAAAGGTCATTCTGCTAGCTTTGAGACTGACTGTGTGAAAGGGCTGTATGCGTAAGCATTCTCCATTTTGGAGTACCTCAGTTCCACAGCTCATTGTGCCTGGCCTTTTGCTGGATACTTGGAAGAAGTGTTTTTGTGCCTTGTAAGTGATGTGTCCCCTCCCACAGGTAGGCACTAGTCTGGCTTGTGGGGACAGAAGCATGGGCATGGGAATGGAGTTCTTAATGTCTTTTGCTAATGCATCTAGCTTTATATCAATACCCAGTTATGATTGATTAGGGCTTGATATTTTCAACTGAGGGCATTGATTAATTTTTGCGGAGATCATTAGAAGCATGATCATACATCCACACACATGTCCTATTTAGGCATGCAATATAATGTGCAATGCAATTAGCTATGGGACAGTGATGATTAAGCAGCATAGTATCTTTCTTCCAAACTGTATGCTGCTGTTTATTATTTCTGGGACTACAGTTCTCTTTCCTCAGTCTGATTCATTCTGAGTCATACAAAACACGTCCTCATTGAAATGGGGTGCACAGCAGCAAGCCCTGTCATGCTAGTTCTGCACCATTAGGTAATTGTTTGAGTCTTTTCTAGTGAAGATGTCTGTTACGCAAGCAATACAAAAAGACTAGGAGAATGTGGGCATCTGGTGGGAGGATTCAAAGTTAGAGGAAAAATACATATTAGAAAAACTTCAGCTGGAGCTTGCTTATTACAAATTTGCCAATATTTCCATTTAAAAATATTTGTAGAATGTAATTCAAGGTATGGAAATGATTGTTCATATGCAGAACTAATCCTCTTTAATACAGTGAAAAAAGACCGTGAAGATTCATTTATTTGGGGGTAGATTTGGGGACCAGTTGTGATATTGGATCAGTTCTTATGACAGACATTAGTGAAATAGTCTTTGAAAATGTCTCAGAAATCAGAAAGTGGGTTGTTAGTAATGTTGGTGATTTTTATGGGTTAACTCATCAGTCCTGCTGATAACAGCACAGCAACTGTTATTCTTTTTTTTTAATCCTTCAGTCTCACTTGGTAAGAAATTTAATAGTGCTTATTCTGGTTTATAAACAGGGTTACCCTCCTTGTGTGACAGGTAGAATTTGAAGCAGATGGCACTACAGTAAATATATTTTAAATTGATTTTCTCATCTACTGACTAAAATTTAAAAGCTGTTTACTCAGAAATAGGCAGCCTACTCCTCCACTACTTGGAGAGATATCAGATTAAAGAAAACAGCCCCTAAGGATAGCACATCAGAAATGACGTCTATAGTCACAAAGGGAGGTATTTATGCAGGGATGAGGCACTTCCCTCCCCTATGCTGTGAGCAAGTCGAGAAGGATCATTATGGATAGCTGAAAAATCACCTCTTCCCTCATCTCGCTGATGGGAGAACAAGAAAATGTCTGGATAGGTGATTTGGAGTAAAAAGTAGAGCAAAACAGAATCGATGACATGAAATATACTTTATTTTTAAAGTGTTGGTTGAAGTACAGTTGATTTGATTTGCTATGTTAGCAGCAGGGACTTAATGTTAGAAACATGAACAGAACTGCATGAACAAGAAGGGACAGTTACTGTATTAGTACAAAAAAGCCAGAACACAACACTATTAAATATATAGGCTATAAAGGGGTTCAGTGTGTTCCAGAACAGTAATCACAGTCCATTAAACTCTATTCCCTGTAGTCTTTGTTCCCAGTTACATGTGATACTGTAATTGTGTGTGTGAGAGGGAAAAACATCTTTAAGCAGCCTTGCAAAATTGTCATGAAGATTTACCAGTCCAGGCAAAACATATGCTTGCCTTCCCTTTAGAGTGATGATAATTTTCCTGAAAACTTTGAAAGTGCTTCACATGCCCAATTAAAAAAACAATACCCCCCCCCCCAAAAAAAAAAACCCAAACACCAAAATCAAAAACCCAACCCCACCCTTGAGGAGTAGATTTTTTTGCAAAACTGTATCTGAAAGAACTATTCCTATATTAACTCATTAGTGTTCTTGATCACCAACTTAATCTGCACACCATGAAGATGTAACCAGATGTAACCAAAATGATTAGTTCGTTCTTTTGTAACTAAGCAACATAGAGATAGGAGTGGGGTAGGCAATGCTTTAATGTTGTGTTTGTACATCTATGGCTATGGATATGCTACTATGCCCAAAGACAATAGGATGAGGAGTAGTACGGTCATGCTGCTATGTTCCCAGTACAGCCCCAGCCCATCTTGACAAAGAGTCGAGGGTGGTTAGAATAATTGGTTTGTGTTAAGGGTGCCAAATCATTGTTAGGGACCATGCACCATGAAGAAGGGAAGCAAGTTACATAAGCAAGGTGGGATTGTGCATGTCCAGAAGAAGGGGTCAACTAAAGGACACACCTGTACGACCACCAAGGACCACCAGAGACCCCCACGGAAGCCCCTCGGAGCTCAAGGACGCATGCGTAATGACCATGCAAATATGATAATTAGTTCTGGGAAATATAATGAATATGCATGATTATTCTGGGAAATTTGATGCATACATATGTAACTGGACAATATAAGTTTTGGCTGATGCAACCTGCGGTATGCACGCTAGGTGGAACGATCCCCCGTGCTTCCGGCGCCGTAATAAAGAATTCCTGCTTCTTAATACTACATTGGTGTTAAGGAGTTTGATTCCCGATTTCGGTGACAAAGAGAAGCCAGAAAATAAATATCCGTTCATGTTAACTTCAGAGGTAATGGAGTTCATGATCTAAAAGGTTATCTCTGTAGATTGAAGGCCTGATATTTTTCTGCCTCATCAAACCAGTTTTGAACAGCTTTAACTCCATTGATTTCAGTGGGGCAGATCATAAATCTAGTGTGAGATCATAAGCTTATTTATATATTTAAGTTAAATAATAAATACAGTAAGAAAGGATATTAGATTAAAGTTGCAGCCCTATGTGGTTTTCAATGTGTTTTCAGTGTAGAGGGATGAAGCTTCTCAAAAATGGATGTCAGCTGAGTAGCCTGTCTAATCACAGCAGTTAAGAGAGCTGCAGAAGTAGATTTCTACTGTTTTTCCATGCTCTTTCTACTGTTAACAATATTCTCTGAGTAGTGGAGTATACTGTGGAGAGCTTCAGAGAAGCTAGAGTATTTTGCTTTATATTTAGCTATGTAAGATATATTTAGCTATGTAAGATCTGTTCAAATGAAGAATACTGAAAGAATGAGTTTCACTAGAAACAGGGTTGATCTGATTAGCATTTTAGCCCCAGCTCATTTATATGTTTGACTTGAAATGAGCAAGTTAGTTTGGTTTCAATGGGCTACTCACATACAGTTCAAATCTTTAGTTATTTTGCTGAAATAATACCAATGTGTTCTGCAGTTAATAGGCTCAAGCCTAACAGGCTCAGAGCTGTAATAGGCTCCAGACCTCGCACAGTATGCCTTGAGGTCTTTGATGTCTTTGGTCTTTTGTGTAGTCTGCCTTTTCCACAACCTACTGGACAGTACATTCATGCAATGTTGTTCCGTCCAGCTTTAATTTCTTCTCTTAAAGAGAAAATACTTACAGTTTAGTGAAAAAATAATTTCAGCAAGTTTCAAGAGAGAGCTCTGATGCTGGATGGTAATATGCTGGTCAGGAGAGCACCCTGGGTGTCCTTTCCCTGCATTATTCTGCTGGGATTCACAGAAGTGTAGCCTGTTTTTTTCAAGGCACCAGGAAGTCACTGAAATTAGTGTTGTAGTCCCTCTTGAGGAGTATTGGCTATTACAGAATGGAAAGGAGCTTCTAAAGATAATATATGGGAAGTTACAATAGGTATTTCTCTTTTTATACAAACAAGCAGAATCAAACTGCAGTATCTTCCTATTAATTTCTTCCCAAAATAAATGCTTTACTGGTGTTTTTTAAAAAGAATGAATATCTGCCAGCAAGCTATTAGTCCTGAGGAACCATACAGTGTGTATGCATGGAGGAAAGACAGAGATTTGGTGAAGAAATAGATTTAAATTGTCAGTATTCAATTATTTATTCTATAACAAAAGATAAAAATCTATTTTATGAAAATATTTTGACAGTGTCCTTTTAAGTGTAAGCTTTGATTTCAAGGCATTTAATTTGCAGCATGGTTTGACTGTGAAACAGACATAGTAATTATCTGGCCTGTTCTTCCTTTTTTGTATAACAAATTTGTTTAATAGGAAATTGGATCGCAACTTGAAACCAACTATCTTTGGTGTGTATTTGGGTGAAATGAAAGGGATCTAGAGTTGAAAAAAATGTATGTTACACAGTGGACAGGTGAACTATGTTCTGGGGACTTCGTTTATTGGTGCTGGGGAAGTAGTTTATGAAAGGCAAGGGACATGTGTGTTTATATCCTGTTAGAAAATATGGTTCAGATAGATGATCTAAACTTGTATATTAGGGTAACGAATAGGGGATTGGACATGGTCAGTGACCAAAAGATCAGCTTAAAGTGCTATCGTGAGCCATCTGAGCATGGTCTTAGCCTACTATAGATATGAAATATTTCATATTATTTTCTTGTGCAATTAATAAGGCTCAGTCCTGGACAAAGAGGAAATTCTGTGAAATATACATGTTATGTGGATCAACCATTTTGTCTGTGGAAATGTCTGATATATGCAATATCTTTGTAATGGTGCATGCATATGTATACTACATGTAACAAAACACTGGCAACTGAAGGTTAAAATTCAGTCTCACGTAATTTCCATTGAGATGAGTTTCTGATTTTAGTTTGGTTTGGATATATGTATTAAATTTCCAGTTCCATAGTATATAATTTTAGAGGAAAATTAAGGAAGACTGTATATGTATGTATTGGATGTTCAAGACACTGCTGTCTAAAATTTAAGAAGTATTCCTTTGTTACCAAAGTGTGGAATTAGGGAAAATTGCAAGAGAGCCTTCCTAACATGTGTAGTTCCAGAAATACCAGGACAAATACAAAGTTTACACTCCTATTTGTTTCTGTCCTAGAGGTAAACAACACTGATATCTTGGGGATCAAAGCTCCTTTTTTAAAAAATGCTTTCATTTTATGCTTTAATACACATGAACAAAAATGCATAATTAGAGAGAAAAATGTAATTAAAGGAATATTAATTTTGAAAGTTAAAGCTCTGAAAAGCAACTCAATTAAGATTCATTATTTATGTAGTATGTATGTACTAATACTATAGCTGTATGTAGTACAATAAAATCTTGAAGTTTAAGTCCCGTTTCTTAAAACACTACAATATAGCAGCATAACATTTTGTTTGATCAACTGAATTATACAGATGAATCAGCTTGTAATGCTGTGTGCCATTTTGTGTGCACCAAGTAAACAGACTATGATAAGCACATAATAAAATGTTCCACATATGGAGAACTGAGCATAGCTCCTATGATAAAGTTCCCATTCATTTAGGGTTTTCAGTATAGTATTTGGGAGTGGTACCATTACCTTTTACTAGAATTGCCCAGTTTTTCCTATGATGCTTATAATCGCCCCTAATTTTGATTGGTCTGAAGTTTTTTGGTACGTGGTTTACTTCAATATTATATTTGTTTTCAGCCATTCATAGGAATAAAGATAGAGAAAAAGTGCCTTTTCCCAGTGCTTAAAATAAGGGTAAATGTCCTGGTTTTGGCTGGGATAGAGTTAATTTTCCTCCTAGTAGCTGGTATTGTGCTGTGTTTTGGATTTTAGTATGAGAATAATGTTGATAACACACTGATGTTTTGGCTGTTGCTCAGTGGTGTTTACACTAGTCAAGGACTTTTCAGCTTCCCATGCTCTGCCAGGTGCACAAGAAGCTGGGAGGGGGCACAGCCAAGACAGTTGATCCAAACTGGCCAAAGGGCTATTCCATACCATATGACATCATGCTCAGTATATAAACTGGGGGGAGTTGGCTGGGGGGCAGCGATCGCTGCTCAGGGACTGGCTGGGCATCGGTCGGCAGGTAGTGAGTGGTTGCATTACTTGTCTTTCTTGGGTTTTGTTTCTCTTTTTGTTGTTTTCATTTTCATTACAATTTATTATTTTATTTTATTTTATTTCAGTCATTAAACTGTTCTTATCTCAACCCACGAGTTTTCTTACTTTTGCCCTTTCGATTCTCTCCTCATCCCACCTGGTGGGGGAGGGTGAGCGAGCGGCTGTGTGGTGCTTGGTTGCCGACTGGGGTTTAACTATGACAGTAAATCAAAGTTCTTTAATCTGACATTCTTATGCCTTTTGGGAGGTTATTGAAATTTGCCACAGGAACAGCCTTTCAGTCAAGGATACACGTATTTTGTTTTTATAACATTCTGATCATATAAATTAATGAAGAATTCTAATTTGCATATGCACAAGCCTTTTAGTATTAATCAACTCAAATTGCAAATCCTGGTCTGTCAGGTCATGATTTGGTCTCACACAGCTCCTAGTGCTGACAAGGCCATGCATGAGACGTTTAGGCAGAGTAATTAAGTCTGCTGTAATGTCTCTGTGATGCTTTTGCCTGTCCTGCAGCAGGTTGAGGCTGGGCATTGGAACTGGTGTTCCTCATCTCTTCCTTATCTAGGTGTTAGCATCTGCACAATATAGAGGAAAGTGTCAGGTCGACAGCTTCCTTGGGGACAAGGAGCCAGGAGCCAAGGGCAATAGCATGGATGGCAGGGCAGCGCCTCACCAGCCAGTGCCCTGTCCCACTGCACCCAGTGAGGTGAGCAGGGAAGGCCTGTAGATGGTAGCCAGTTTCAAACAAGAGTCCAGACCATCAGGCAAGTGCGTGGTGACAAGGCAGGTCCAAGGTCAAGCCTGTAAGTCAGTGAGCAGGTCAGGATCAGGTCCAATGATGGTAATCATGGTCTGACACAGTCCAGCGATCACCAGGCAGGTCCATAATGATGAGGCAAGACCTAAGTCAAGCCAGGAAGTCAGTCTGCAGGTCAGGGTCTGCATCAATGTAGTGAGAGAGGATGGAAAGAATTAGATTTAATTAATCATGGAGGGCAAGGAAAAGAAGCAACTAGAAATGGCATTGCACTCTGGGACTTGGGTGAAGTTGAAAAAAGTCTGGCTGAATGAGAAGACATGGACTGGGAGCAAGACCCTGAGTACCAGACACATTAAACAAAGAGAATAAGAACCAGACTGGATATCATGAACTGGGACTGGGGCAAGGACTTGTTGAAGGGAACAATGCAAAAGGTTCAGATTTAGAGGAATGGGTTGAAAAATATACATCCATTGAAGAAAACTTGGCTCTGTGTCCTGGTTTCGGCTGGGACAGAGTTAATTTTCTTCCTAGTAGCTGGTATAGTGCTGTGTTTTGGATTTTACTATGAGAATAATAGTGATAACATGCTGATGTTTTGGCTGTTGCTAAGTGGTGTTTACACTGGTCAAGGACTTTTCAGCTTCCCATGCTCTGCCAGGTGCCCAAGAAACTGGGAGGGGGCACAGCCAGGATAGGTGATCCAAACTGGCCAAAGGGCTATTCCATACCATATGACATCATGCCCAGTATATAAACTGGGGGGAGTTGGCCGGGGGGTAGCGATCGCTGCTCGGGGATGGCGGGTGGTGAGTGGTTGTATCACTGTTTTTTTTTTTTCCCTTGGGTTTTGTTCCTCTCTTGCTCTCTTGTTGTTTTCCTTCTCGTTACAAGTTATTATTATTATTGTTGTTCCAATGATTAAACTGTTCTTATCTCAACCCACAAGTTTTCGTACTTTTGCTCTTCCGATTCTCTCCGCCATCCCACTGGGGGGGGAGGGTGAGCGAGCAGCTGTGTGGTACTTAATTGCCAACTGGGGCTAAACCACAACAGTCCTTTTTTGGTGCCCAACGTGGGGCACGAAGGGTTTGAGATAATAACAGATTAACCAGAGCGTATTAAGGAATTTAGATCTGTTAATAGTTGTGGGCCACGATATTGATTCATCTGTTCTCGATATTGGTTTACCTGATCTGCACCATGCTCATTTTTTTGCTGTACATGTTAAAGATCGGTGTTGGTTTTTGCAGTTTGCTGTGCTCTGCTTTAATTGGTGATGTGTTGCCTATGAGATTTGTTATGAAAACAGTGACCTTGGGTTTATTTTTGTATCTAAGTGCCATACTGAAACCATTACTGTATGTCAGGTACCACCTTATGGAGACAATTAGCAATTATACTTCTTGCTCTGAGAGGTTTTTTATGGAGGAAATACAAAATGGCACCTTTGCTACTTTCTTCTACAATGTTTCCTCCTTTGTTACAATAACTTTTCAGTACCTTAAACATCTTTGGGTAGTTAAGATACATCTACAACAACAGGCACTGCGGCTACTCCAGCCCCCGCTGCAACAGGCACTGCGGCTACTCCGGCCCCCCCGCGACAGGCACTGCGGCTGCTCCAGCCCCCCCTGCGACAGGCACTGCGGCTACTCCAGCCCCCTTTGCGACAGGCACTGCGGCTACTCCAGTTCCCCCTGCGACAGGCACTGCGGCTACTCCAGCCCCCCTGTGACAGATAATGTGGTTCAACCAGGGAACCAACCCGTGTCAGTATCAGTCGCCCCTATACACAAGAAGAAATCCTGGAAGCAAAAGTCAGCTCATTTAGAAAGGGAAGATGAAGGAGCAGGGCCATCACAAGGAGAGGAGGAGGAAGAACTTGTGGATGAGATGGAAACTACCCAATCCCTATCCCTGAGTGAGCTGCGAGATATGCGAAAAGATTTCAGCCATCGTCCAGGCGAGCACATTGTCACCTGGCTGCTCCGATGCTGGGATAACAGGGCCAGTAGCCTGGAATTAGAGGGTAAGGAAGCCAAACAGCTGGGATCCCTTTCTAGGGAAGGGGGCATTGACAAAGCAATTACGAAAGGGGCACCAGCCCTCAGCCTCTGGAGGTGACTCCTGTCAGCTATGAAGGAAAGATATCCCTTCAAGGAAGATGTTGTATATCGCCCCGGGAAATGGACCACCATGGAGAAAGGTATCCAGTACCTGAGGGAATTAGCCATGCTAGAGGTGATTTATGGTGACCTGGACGATGAGCAGTTACCCAAAGCTCCATATGAGGTCCAGTGCACACAACCCATGTGGCGGAAGTTGGTACGGAATGCACCATCGTTGTGTGCCAACTCATTGGCAATACTGACCTGGAAAGACGGAGAGGGTCCAACAGTGAATGAAGCTGCTAGTAATCTCCGGGAATACGAAGAAAGTATCTCTTCCTCCCTTGTCTCAGCTGTGGAGAAACTGTCCCAGAAGGTCCAGCGACTCGAAGAGGATAGGTCCTACTTTCCACCTGTACAGACCAGTGTCTCAGCTATTAGGAGTCAGCATTCTTCTGCTCAAGAGAGAGGATATAGAGGGTACACACCATGGGGCACCCTATGGTTTTACCTGCGTGACCACAGAGAGGACATGAGGAAGTGGGATGGAAAACCTACCTCGACCCTAGAGGCACGGGTACGTGAGTTGCAAGGAAACACAATCACCAAAGGGGGTTCTTCCAGGAAAATTGCTGCTCCGGTTTCCAGTGGACAGTTCCCCAGACAGAGTAAAAGGGCTGACCTTACTCCTGATTTTAACGAATGAGCTCCTGACTCGTATATACAAGAAATGGGTAATGAATATTATGACCAGGACTAGAGGGGCCCTGCCTCCAGCCAGGTGGAGGAAAGGGACAACCAGGTTTACTGGACTGTGTGGATTCGATGGCCTGGCACATCAGACCCACAGGAATATAAGGCTCTAGTAGACACCGGTACACAGTGTATCCTAATGCCATCAAGCTATATAGGGGCAGAATCCATCTGTATTTGTGGAGTGACAGGGGGATCCCAACAGCTAACTGTATTGGAGGCCCAAGTGAGCCTAACTGGGAATGAGTGGCAAAAGCACCCATTGTGACTGGCCCAGAGGCTCCGTGCATCCTTGGCACAGACTACCTCAGGAGAGGGTATTTCAAGGACCCAAAAGGGTACCGGTGGGCTTTTGGTATAGCTGCCTTGGAGACGGAGGAAATAGAACAGCTGTCTACCTTGCCTGGTCTCTCAGAGGACCCTTCTGTTGTGGGGTTGCTGAGGGCTGAAGAACAACAGGTGCCAATTGCTACCACAATGGTTCACCGGAGGCAATATCGCACCAACCGAGACTCCCTGATTCCCATCCATAAGCTGGATTCCCATCCAGTTTGTCGACTGGAGAGCCAAGGAGTGATCAGCAAGACTCCACCCTTTAACAGTCCCATATGGCCAGTGCAAAAGTCTAATGGAGAGAGGGGACTAACAGTAGACTATCGTGGCCTGAATGAAGTCACACCGTCGCTGAGTGCTGCCGTGCCGGACATGCTGGAACTTCAATATGAACTGGAGTCAAAGGCAGCCAAGTGGTATTCTACAACTGATATCGCTAATGCATTTTAATCAATCCCTTTGGCAGCAGAACGCAGGCTACAGTTTGCTTTCACTGGGAGGGGCGTTCAGTACACTTGGAATCAACTGCCCCAGGGGTGGAAACACAGCCCTACCATTTGCCATGGACTGATCCAGATGGCACTGGAACAGGGCGAAGCTCCAGAACATCTGCAATACCTTGATGACATCATCATATGGGGCAATACAGCAGAAGAAGAAGTTTTTGAGAAATGGAAGAAAATAGTCCAGATCCTCCTGAAAGCTGGTTTTGCCATAAAACAAAGTAAGGTGAAGGGATCTGCACAGGAGATCCAGGTTTTAGGAATAAAATGGCAAGATGGACGTCGTCAGATCCCAATGGATGTGATCAACAAAATAACAGCCATGTCTCCACCAACTAGCAAAAAAGAAACACAAGCTTTCTTAGGCCTTGTGGGTTTTTGGAGAATGCATATTCCAAATTACAGTCTGATTGTAAGCCCTCTCTAGCAAATGACCCGGAAGAAGAATGATTTCCAATGGGGCCCTGAGCAAGGACAAGCCTTTGAACAAATTAAATGGGAGATAGTTCATGCACTAGCCCTTGGGCCAGTCCGGGCAGGGAAAGATGTAAAAATGTGCTCTACACCACAGCTGAGGAGAATGGCCTTACCTGGAGCCTCTGGCAGAAAGCACCAGGGGAGACTCAAGGTCGACCCCTAGGGTTTTGGAGTCGGGGATACAGAGGATCCAAGGCCTGCTATACTCCATCTGAGAAAGAGATATTGGCAGCATGTGAAGGGGTTCGAGCTGCTTCGGAAGTGGTTGGTACTGAAGCACAGCTCCTCCTGGCACCCCGGCTGCCGGTGCTGGGCTGGATGTTCAAAGGGAAGGTCCCCTCTACACATCATGCAACTGATGCTACGTGGAGTAAGTGGGTTGCACTGATCACACAATGGGTTCAGATAGGAAACCCCAATCGCCCAGGGATCTTGGAAGTAATTATCGACTGGCCAGAAGGCAAAGATTTCAGAATATCACCAGAGGAGGAGGTGACGCGTGCTGAGGAGGCCCCACTGTACAATAAACTGCCAGAAAATGAGAAGCAATATGCCCTGTTCACTGATGGGTCTTGTCATGTTGTGAGAAAACATCGGAGATGGAAAGCTGCTGTATGGAGTCCTATAGGACAAGTTGTAGAAGCTGCTGAAGGAGAAGGGGAGTCGAGCCCATTTGCAGAAGTGAAAGCCATTCAGCTGGCTTTAGACATTGCTGAACAAGAAAAGTGTGCAGTGCTCTATCTCTATACTGACTCATGGATGGTGGCAAATGCCCTGTGGGGGTGGTTACAGCAATGGAAGCAGAACAATTGGCAGCGCAGAAGCAAACCCATCTGGGCTGCAGCATTGTGGCAAAATATTGCTGCCCAGGTAGAGAACCTGGTTGTAAAAGTACGTCATGTAGATGCTCACATACCCAAGGGTCAGGCCACTGAGGAACATCAAAACAACCAGCAGGTGGATCAGGCTGCTAAGATTGAAATGGCTCAGGTGCACCTGGACTGGTAACAGAAGGGTGAATTATGTATAGCTTGGTGGGCCCATGACCCCTCAGGCCATCAAGGAAGAGATGCAACATATAGATGGGCTCATGATTGAGGGGTGGACTGGACCATGGACACTACTGCACAGGTTATCCATGAATGTGAAACATGCGCTGCAATCAAGCAAGCCAAGCGGTTAAAGTCTCTGTGGTATGGAGGGCGATGGCTGAAATAATAGAAATATGTGGAGGCCTGGCAGATCGATTATATCACACTCCCACAAAACCACCAAGGCAAGCGCCATGTGCTTACAATGGTGGAAGCGACTACTGGATGACTGGAAACATATCCTGTGCCCCATGCCACCACCCAGAACACTATCCTGGGCCTTGAAAAGCAAGTCCTGTGGCGACATGGCACCCCAGAAAGAATGGAGTCAGACAACGGGACTCATTTCCGAAACAACCTCATAGACACCTGGGCCAAAGAGCATGGCATCGAGTGGGTATATCACCTCCCCTATCATGCACCACCCTCTGGGAAAATTGAACGATACAATGGACTGTTAAAGAGTACACTGCGAGCAATGGGTGGTGGGACATTCAAACATTGGGATACACATTTAGCAAAGGCCACCTGGTTAGTCAACACTAGGGGATCTGCCAATCGAGCTGGCCCTGCCCAATCAAAACTTTTACATACTGCAGAAGGGGATAAAGTCCCTGTAGTGCACGTAAAAAACATGCTGGGGAAGACAGTCTGGGTTACTCCTGCCTCAGGCAAAGGTAAACCCATTTGTGGGATTGCTTTTGCTCAGGGACACGGGTGTACTTGGTGGGTAATGCAGAAGGATGGGGAAGTCCGCTGTGTACCTCAAGGGGATTTGATTTTGGGTGAGAATAGCCAATGATTTGAATGGTATGATGTTAATTGCCATATAATACTGTATATCATTACTACTATAGTTGCTATATGCCATATCAACAGTATTACAGTAAGAATCACCCAGATTAGTGAAGAATGCACTTTGATGAAACCAAGCAAAGTGCAGCGGTGATGGAACCAGAACTGGCTTCAGCATGCAACAATCCAACACCACACACCATCCCTCCTGCCCTGAAGGACTGTTATGACAGATGGAGCCCAAGTCATGGACTAAATGTACTCACTGGACATTTTAGAGGGATGGCCTATAGATCAAGGTAATGATAGCTGTGTGTATATATCAAAAGACATGGAAAGTGGTGGTGATTAATTGGAATGTATTAGAAAGGGTAGAACCTGGGCATGACATAGATGGTATAGAATAAGGGGTGGATATTGTCCTGGTTTTGGCTGGGATAGAGTTAATTTTCTTGCTAGCATCTGGTATAGTGCTGTGTTTTGGATTTTAGTATGAGAATAATGTTGATAACACACTGATGTTTTGGCTGTTGCTAAGTGGTGTTTACACTGGTCAAGGACTTTTCAGCTTCCCATGCTCTGCCAGGCACACAAGAAACTGGGAGGGGGCACAGCCAGGATAGTTGATCCAAACTGGCCAAAGGGCTATTCCATACCATATGAATGTCATGCTCAGTATGTAAACTGGGAGGGGAGTTCGCCAGCAGGTATCTATCGCTGCTCAGGGACTGGCTTGGCGTCGGTCGGCGGGTGGTGAGCCGTTGTATCACTGTTTTTTTTTTTTTCCTGGGTTTTTGTTCTTCTCTCGCTCTCTTGTTGTTTTCCTTCTCATTACAATTTATTATTATTACTATTATTTTGTTCCAATTATTAAAGTGTTGTTATCTCAACCCACGAGTTTTCTTACTTTTGCTCTTCCAATTCTCTCCCCCATCCCACCGGGGAGGGGAGGGTGAGCACGCAGCTGTGTGATGTTTAATTGCCGACTGGGACTAAACCACCACACTATGTCTTCTGAAATGGTGGTTAAAGTGGTGGTTCGATTCCTATGCTCTCAGGGGATATTTGTAAAACATACTGAAACACTAAGAGAATGTCATCCTGTCTGAGGTTACTCTAAGTGGTATAGGTATTACTTATAGAGGTGTCCCTAAAATAGTGTATGGTGGGATTTCAGATTTGCAGTTTTCTTTAATTAAAACTTAGTTTGTGTATGTATTTTCTTTATTAAAATCTCACAAAGGTACCAAAGTTGAGATCTCAAAAAAACCAAATGAAACCAAAAAAACCCAGAAAACAATAAGACTGCCATTTTGCAGATAATCTTTACTACAGTCTTTAATTACAGGCTTACTTTCTATTTTTTCCAGATAATGGATGATATTGTGTTATAGATGGAGACCGTTGTTTGTAGGACTTTGCCTCATTTATTGCATGAATTGGATACTTCACAGTGAATATGGGAGGGGATTGCAGAAAGGGGGTGGGGTGTCACGAAAATAAGTTTTACGGGGTTTAGATCAATTGCATGACCATAGGCATTTGAGATATCATAAACTATCGCACTTGGCCGATTCTGAAGGACATAAATCTTCTGTAGATCCTGTGTCATATGACAGTGTTGTGCAGGTATCTCATATATTCTATAGCATAGCGCTAGACATCTATATTTAGCCACCTGAATTGAGACCCTAAATTGTGAAAAGCACCTAGATATTGAAGTAATGACTGTACAGAAACAATTCTACAGATAATTAATACTGGTTTGGACATCAGAGAAAGTTTGGAGTGTAATGGTGTAAATTAGATTTAGGGTCTTGCACCGAACAATGTAGACAAAGCCAAATAGATGATTGCTAAATGAGCATAAGCCATTTGGTGTGGAATGGGATTGGTACTCCATATGAGAAACAGCAGAATAGGAATGTAATTGATTATCTTCATACAAAGGCTTAAATCAAGTTTGCATAAGCACCACAGACCTGCATTTTTGGTCCTTTGCTTTAGAGCCTTTTACTCTTTTAATAGCTTTTGTGTGGAAGCATGCAACAGAAAATAGTGAGAAAATTTCGATTTTTCTCTTTCCACAATGAAATTAACGACAGAGTTAAGTACCTCACTTCTGGTGTAACAGAAAGTGATGCTGATGGTTGAAGTCTATGCGGTGAAGAAAAACTAAATATAGCCTTCAAAAGAGTACGTATCTAAATGTCTCAATCAGTTTCATGAACCCTCTGACAATTACTGTAAATACAAAACAATGTAAACCATACCAATAACTGATCACCAGCAGTGTTCCTCATGGCTCAATTCTAGGGCCAGTTCTGTTCTATATATTTATTAATGATCTGGATGCAGGAGTTGAATGCACCATTAGCAAGTTTGCTGATGATACCAAACTGGGAGGTGCTGTTGACTCTCTCGAGGGGCGAGAGGCCTTGCAGAGGGATCTAGATAGGTTGGAGCATTGGGCAATTGTCAATGGCATGAAATTTAACAAGTCCATGTGCTGGATTCTGTGCCTAGGATGGAGTAATGCTGGGCACAAGTATAAATTGGGAGAGGAGTGGCTGGAGAGCAGCCCTGCAGAAAGGGATCTGGGGGTGCTGGTTGACAGCAGGCTCAATATGAGTCCGCAGTGTGCCCTGGCAGCCAAGAGGGCAAACTGCATCCTGGGGTGCATCAAACACAGTATAACCAGCCGGTCAAGAGAGGTGATTATCCTGCTGTATTCAGCGTTGGTGTGGCCTCACCTTGAGTACTGTGTGCAGTTCTGGGCCCCACAATTTAAGAAGGATGTTCAGGTCCTTGAATGTGTCCAGAGGAGGGCAACAAATCTGGTGAAAGGGCTGGAAGGCAAGTCCTATGAGGAGGAGCAGCTAAGGACTCTGGGTTTGTCTAGTTTGGAGAAAAGGAGGCTGAGGGGCAACCTCATTGCTCTCTACAGCCTCCTGAGGAGGGGAAGTGGTGAGGGAGGTGCTGATCTCTTCTCCCTGGTATCCAGTGACAGGATGTGTGGGAATGGTTCAAAGCTGTGCCAGGGGAGGTTTAGACTGGACATTAGGAAGCATTTCTTTACCGAGAGGGTGGTCAAACACTGGAACAGGCTTCCTAGAGAGGTGGTCGATGCCCCATGCTTGTCAGTGTTTAAGAGGCATTTAAACAATGCCCTTAGTAGTATGCTTTAACTTTTGGTCATCCCTGAATTGGTCAGGCAGTTGGACTAGATGATCGTTGTAGGTCCCTTCCAACTGAAATATTCTATTCTAACAACATACAGCCATTTAAGATTAGGAAATACCGCAGGTGTATAATAGTTGAGAAATGCTGTATTGTCAAGAAATACCAGCATACACCTATACAAAGGTTAAGCTTTTAAGTTACAAATACAGACCCAGGTAGTCAGCCCTTCTGTTTGTATTCCAAGTACCCATGAAAGGTGACTTTGTGTGATATGTATTCTCTCTGTCTTAACTCTCAGGCCACCCAAGTCCCCATTTACTTTGTGGTCCATCTGGGCCATTCTAAGTTGCGTCCAGCTGTGACAGCCACTGTGGAGCTGCTGTTGACAGCTGGAAAATGCTGTGGCACTGAGGGATATGAGCTTTCTGGCCATATACTTTTGACAGCCATACTGTCAAATGCTCTCTTATGTTCCCCTACATTGAGGGGAAAAAGGCCGTAAGAAAAATTATGTCAACTTTACAGCAAGTAAGGATTCCCCTTAAACTATGAAATCTCCAAATAGCTGCTACTTAGGAATTCAAGATGGTCTTTGTTTCTCTGGTGGTGTAATACCCAAAGTCTGATCCATAAAATGTGTCAGAAGCAGCAGTTTTGTTTTTCATTGGCAATATGCCACCATTATTTTGGAATTATAAAGATAAACATGATTTCGTATAAATTGCAAATAAAATGTTAATTTGAGTCTCCAATCTTTCCTTTCTTTCTCTCTCTCTCTCTCTCTCTCCCCCCCCCCTCGTTTCTCACTTATTTTTGGTTGGAAATCAAAAGAAGGGACCAGAATGCTAAAAGCTTTTCTCCCAGCAGTGTGTGTATATACTTGTGTGCGTTATGAAAGCCTGCGCTGATTGCAGCAGTGGGAGCCAGCTTCAGGGAACAAAAGCTGTTTTATCTCCCTGCCATTTCCTGTTCAGAAATTAATCCTGCATGCGTGTGTGTGCATGCATACACACACATGCACACCTTGAAACGTAATGGGGCTGGAATTCACTTCATCAGTGTGTTCCCCATAGCTCTGTGTGAGCTAATATCAGTTGTAATACACAGTCTTATTTGCTCAGAGTATTTTTAATACTCTGTTGATTTTGTGTTTCAGTAAACCTAAAAAAAATCTTTTTTTGACATAGAACATAATTTATTCTAATACAGCAAATCACTGGTCCTTCCCAGACAGAAGGAACTGTATATGTTCTTTCTTTTTTAATAAAAGGTGCATGAGATGGGGTTTTCTGTTTGACAGCCCAGAATGAGAAAGTTGAGATAGAAGTGCCACAAGTCAGCTCATCAGTTATCAGGGGAAAACTGGAGAAGAACATCAAAATGAGACTTTAGAGATGTGAATTATATCCAAATCAATCAGTGTCCAAATCAAGTGACAATGTCAAAAATTCCATCTTAAAAGGTTGTGTATAAAAATTTGCAGGCATGCCAGTTATACCAAGAAAGTACAGCCATGCTGACATTTTTAACCACTTTTAAACCTGTGCTTCTTAAGTTAATGTAACGGTGGAAAATGTTATGTTAGTAGAAGACATCAACATTTATTGACATTAAGATGAGGAACTGAATGCCTATTTCATGGGCGTGCAAATTCAGCATGCTTTTTTGTTTGAAGTCTTGTTCCATACTTGGGGTGGAAGGCTACATTTTCAACCGATACTGGAGAAGAGTACCAATGAATTTAGAAGCTTCTTCCTTTATAGGTACAGGCTTGGTTAAAATACAAAAGTGACGGGCAGGATTTGAGAAAAATAGCCAGTAGTAATTGAAGGACATTGTAATCCAAATCCTGAGCAAGATAATAGCATATTGCTTTCAGTTTTGCTTCTCAGTACTGACATATGCAAACCTTTTATGGAAATCTTAGTCAGCATTTCTATTCCCACAAAGATATCTGAGAGATATTTAAGTCCCTGAACTGTAATAGCTAGTACTTCTTATGGGTTTCTTTTGTCACTGAAACTCTGACATTCCTGATGTGGAGGAAGAGGTGAGAAGGAAAAAAAAGTAGCAAATACACCAAAAGATTCTTCTTGCTTTAAATGAGAGAAGAAAATGTGTGGTGAAATTACAGTATCCAAGGTGCTGCTACTTTCAGCCTTTCATGGGATATTACTGGTGTTTGAAATCCATCCACAAACTGATTTTTACTCTGTGAAATGCATATACAGTCCTGTCATGCAGCTTTTTTTCTTTTTTCTTTTTCTAACAGGAGGGAAATGGTAACTGAATGTTAACTAAAGAAAGCCCTAATATTAGTGTTGAGAAATGAAACTTTGCAATAAGGAATTAATTTGTTAGTATCCAGTTGGGTTTTGGATGAAGCTGTCAGCCACTCTTCAGTCAAATCAACATTAAAACCCAGTGTCTAATATCTTTCTTGTAAATGGCTGTTGGAAACAACATTTCTTCTTGAGGCTCAGTTGTCTTCTCAAAATTGGCTTTGTCAGTTTCTGCAGAGTATGGAGCCAACTATGTGATGATTTCCTGGCTGAAGCATTTAAATGAATTGTAAAATGAATGTTTAGGAAGGTTTTTGTTTATTTTCTAGCATGCTCACACATGCCTGTCTTTGACCAGTCTTCCATCTGATAAGAATTTGAATGCACGAATGAGAAAAATTTAAAGAAAAACATGCTGAGGTTCTGCACTTGCAAAATCACATTCATGCTGTGTGTATCAAGTTAATCTCTGCCTCTCCTTTTATCACCTGCCTTAAATGGAAATTTGCAAAAATGATAATAATGCAGATTATTTGTAGCACTAACTTTGGAAACAATTTGAACAAATTCATATATCCTGCTGGGGACAGTTTAACTTAAACATGCTTAAAGGACTCAGGACTTTGCTGAATAGGGATCAGATTTATGCATGTACTTAAATATGTTCCTTGACTGGAATCTTTGCTAGATTTTGTCACATTTGCCTTTTCCAACATCTTGTTTATTTAGTTTTGACCTGTATTTAAAGCAAAGCAGTCCAGGTTAAAAGACCTTGACAGTGTGCTTCTCTAATTAACATGTTGGGTGATAACTGGGAAATTTCGAAATGACCTGTGAAAGGCAGTAAGAAACTTTAGGAATAAGGATGCAGGAAGATAAAATAAAACATAATACCATCTGATACTAGAAATCTGGGAGTATGGACATAACTGAAGAGTTACCAGATTGGAGGTGGGATGAAGATATGATTGGAATTGCTAGAGTTGAGATCCACATTAAATTTTGCAGCTTCCAACGTTTCTTAAAGAGAGTTACTTTTCCTTGGTGTTTTAAGCTGCAATATTAAAACTGTTGGTAGCCCACTATGATTATAACTCTATCAGAAAGCCATGTGTAAGTATTATTTTCTCTGTGTTTGGGAGCATGTGGATGTCTGTGAGGGAAATAGTTCCTCAAGAGAGATGGAACAATTTCTTTTCTGTAATGATCTTTTCCATGAATGTACAGTGTTCAGGCCAGCAATATTCAGGCCAGTGAAATAATAGGAACTTGTCTTTGTAAGCAGAAAGTTATTGGACATTGGTCTCAAAAGCGTATATGTGCAAAGCTGTGATTCAATGTCAAACATTGCAGAAGCCAAAGCTGGGGTAACTTGCTTTTCTGATAGAGAAGATAGACAATGTTCTGGTAACAGCAACAATAGAGGTTATTTTCAAGAATTTATTTGTTATCAGACTTAGGTAGACTAGGGAAAACCTTGTCCTTACTGAAGACACAGAGATCTGCCCAGGACATGTGTGGGGCTAGGATTTCATCCTCTGTACTTACAGGCTGCAGTTTCAATGTCATGTGAGCATGTAGTGACATCTGTTCCTAATTGCTTACTGTTTTTTCTTTTATTAATAAACAATAAAACAATCCTTATTTACTTAAAAAATATGTATTATCAGACTATATTATACCATTTATATTATTACAAATATATATACTATAACGTATATAATGATTATAATTAACATGCTTAAAATTAAGCATGAGCTTTGGTACTTTGCTAGCTTTTGGTGTATATCAAAATGCATTTTAAAAACTTGAAAATATGTATGTATCAGGAAGAGGAGGGATGTATTTTAAGTTTTGTCATCTTATCCATTTAATAAACCTCTCCTTTCCAGAGAAGAATTGCTAGTAGGACTTGAAGCTAACATGATTTGTTTTGCCCACTTCTTTATTTATGCATGACATTAATCTGTGCTTGGAAGCCTTATTTTAGTCCATTATTTTTAGTTGGTTTGTGTTGGTTTTTCAAATCCTTTAGGGTACAAAGCTGCACATATTCCATTAATTAACATGAAGGATAGCAGGAGATGCCTCTTATTTAGCAAGTCATCTCTAGCTCAAATATTCAGTGAAGATAATTGAGATTATTGGAAATATGCAATAACTGAACTTAATACTACATTGCTATTCAGTAATGTGGCTCTAAAAATGAGATTTTAATGAGCATGTTTGACCAGGTTCATATTTTTCCACTGTAGAAATGGTCAGCTCAAAACTTCTTAGTAGCATACCTGAAATGCAGTTTTGCCATCCAGATTGTGAAAGACTAAAACCAAATTAGGATTCGACTGTTGCTGGCACATTTAATGAAAGAGAAGGGTCAGAGCTGGGCTGGAGATCGAAGAGGGAGTCCTGGAGAGTCAAGTTTGCTATTCCTCAAGAAAGAGGAAGACTCAAAAGTGACATTTATGGCTACTGGGAGGGATCATTTCCCTTCCTGTCTTTCCCCTAGTGGTAATTGGCAATTCATCTCTCAGTGGTGGCAGCAGTAGTAAATATGTTTTTTAGGGCTCTGACAGAGGTAAAGTAGTAGATGATGACAATTTTACTGCCTCCAGGAGTCTTCTGAACTTGTCAACTCCAAACTTTGTTTATGACCAGCATGAGTTCTGCATTTAGGTCTAGCATCTTATTTGGTCATTTTAGATTTGATAGTATGCATGTTTTGAATGCTTTTTACCTCATTTTTAACTGAACCTTTTGTTGCAGAATGTGCAGTATATATGAGGACACATACAAAATGTATCTTATTTGGAAAGTGCCATTACCTGTTCAGATAATCTTTTTGAGAATATAGTGCTCAGAGGGCTTATTTTGCCCTGAGGCCCCCTTTAAAAAAAAGTAAAATGTGCAGGGCCAAAAAATATTCATGTAACGATGTGCCTAATAGCAAAAAGAATATGTATTTATGAAAGTACTTCTATTGTCATCCAGTCCTCTACTGCTGTCTGTTCCTGCTTCTGACCTGTTTGAACATGTCTCTCTGATGTTATGGACATTAGTTGTCTCATTCCCAGGATTCTTCTTTGTGCCTTCTGTCAAGATACACTAGTAATAGACTGGTCAGATGCATTAGTATGTATTAGTTTTCACAGAATCACAGAATCGTATAGGTTGGAAAAGACCTTTAAGATCATCAAGTCCAACTGTAAACCTAACACGACCAAGACCACCACTATACCAGGTCCCTAAGCACCTCATCCAAACATCTTTTAAATACCTCCAGGGATGGTGACTCAACCACTTCCCTGGGCAGCCTGTTCCAATGCTGGACAACCCTTTCAGTGAAGTAAAATTTCCTAATATCCAATCTAAACCTCCCCTGGTGCAACTTGAGGCTGTTTCCTCTTGTCCTATTGCTAGTTACTTGGGAGAAGAGACCGACACCCACCTGGCTACAACCTCCTTTCAGGTAGTTGTAGAGAGCGATAAGGTCTCCCCTGAGCCTCCTTTTCTCCAGGCTAAACAACCCCAGTTCCCTCAGACGCTCCTCATAAGACTTGTTCTCTAGACCCTTCACCAGCTTCGTTGCTCTTCTTTGGACGCACTCCAGCACCTCAATGTCTCTCTTGTAGTGAGAGGCCCAAAGCTGAACACGGTATTCGAGGTGCAGCCTCACCAGTGCCGAGTACAGGGGGCAATCACTTCCCTAGTCCTGCTGGCCACTCTATTTCTGATACAAGCCAGGATGCCATTGGCCTTCTTGGCCACCTGGGCACACTGCTGGCTCATGTTCAGCTGGCTGTCAACCAACACCCCCAGGTCCTTTTCTGCCAGGCAGCTTTCCAGCCACTCTTCCCCAAGCCTGTAGCACTGCATGGGGTTGTTGTGACCCAAGTGCAGGACCTAGCACTTAGCCTTGTTGAATCTCATACAATTGGCCCCAGCCCATCAATCCAGCCTGCCCAGATCCCTCTGTAGAGCTTTCCTACCCTCAAGCAGATCAACACTCCCGCACAACTTGGTGTCATCTGCAAACTTACTGAGGGCGCACTCGATCCCTTCATCCAGATCATTGATAAAGATATTAAACAGGACTGGCCCCAGCACAGAGCCCTGGGGAACACCACTTGTGACCGGCCGCCAACTGGAGTAAACTCCATTCACCACAACTCTTTGGGTCCGGCCATCCAGCCAGTTCTTTACCCAGCGAAGAGTACACCCATCCAAGCCATGAGCAGCCAGTTTCTCCAGGAGAATGCTGTGGGAAACCGTGTCAAAGGCTTTACTAAAGTCTAGATAGACAACATCCACAGCCTTTCCCTCATCCATTAGGCAGGTCACCTGGTCGTAGAAGGAGATCAGGTTGGTTAAGCAGGACCTGCCTTTCATAAACCCATGCTGGCTGGCTATCTATTTCAGAAAAACTTCATTTGTAGCTTTGATAGAATTAGGCCCAAAGTTTAATGTTTGGGTTGAGAATTCTTTGGCATGTCCAAATTTTAACAACCAGGCTCTGCTTTTGCTTTTCTGCTGTTTTCTAAATTTTTATGAACCAGTTTTCAGACATGCTGGATCAGCTCACTGGTCAGGATATATCTAAAATAAAAATTGGTTTACACAGTCTCAAAATTTGAAATATTCAGAATGAGTATGGCTTCCCATGGAAATTTGATTATTACAATATCTTACTGACAAGGACCAAAATATTTATCTCCCACATTATTAAATTTCTCAATTTTTTTTTCCTTTGGAAAGTTCTTACTGTCTCGCAGAGAAACAGGGAAAAGAAATGCAATGTAATTATATTACTTACTTGAAGGTAAGAAAACGTCTCGTAACAACGATACTTTTTTTTTACTGATCCTTGTACTGAGTCATGAGAGAAGATTCCTATAGAAGAGGAGATACCTACTTTATTTTATACCAGTGGATACTACTTGCTCTTCCCATCATATAACACATACTGGTGGCTAGCTTATCTGTTGATATCAGGCTTTGTGTTACATATCAATTGCTCTTGATTTGCCTTACATATTCTGGTTTTAACAGGTCCACATTTTTTTGTTTGCTCTCGATTTCTCCTCCTGATGTTTTTTGTTTATTACATATTTAGTCCTGAGTAAAAGTTGGGCTGCATTTTTTTTCCTAATTCTTCCTTTCTAACCTCAATAATAATAAAATAATATGTTTAGGATCTATTTTTTCTGGATCACTATGAAAACATATGTCCTTACCAGTTGGGGAAAGCTGCTAGGTACTAGCAAATCTGCTGAAAAAACCCAAACCTTCTGGTAAATATACTGGAAAAAACCCCAAACATGTGCCATATAAAATCCAATAAGGTTTTCCAGTTCCACTAGCAGCATGTATTTCTCCTGTCTGTGATGTGTTCCTCTTCACAATGCCTAGATTGTAATTTTTTTCCAGTTTATAAACAGCATCATAGATTGTATTTTGCTTTTCTTTCTACTAAGAAAATATATTGTTTGTTTGACTTTGTCATGTTACTTGTGTCAATTTTAAGTGCATTTTTGTAGTGCATAGAGTAAAAATCAAGTTAACCTGAGTCAATCCGAGGCTCAGGCCTTCAGGGAGAAACAAACTGAGAAACCGCATTTTGAAATTCTGAGGCTGCCACTTCACTCGGAAGAAAGAATGCAACAAACCAAATTCATCCTTCCTATGACATAACTGAAGTTGACTGCCACAAAAGAATTTGGATCAGCCTGTCACAAGGGTCACAAGACCCTCCCCACTGCAAGTTCAGAAATGTTCATGTGTAATGGGAATGATGAAATGTCAAAGAAAATAAGCTTTTCATTTAGCCCATATAAATACTGGAGATTTTAAGGTGAAGCAATAACATTACACTACCCCCTCCATCATGTTTTTCAAGTTATAATTTGTTCATGAAATGTCTAGAGGAAGGCTGACTTTGATCAAAAAGATGGTTTTCTTCAACATTTATGTTTTTGGAGTTATTCGGTGGGGAGAAGAATTCTCATACTGTGCATTTGAAGATAAGACTATGTTCTGTACCTGGTATTCCAGCATCCTGACCTGCACCTGAATCTCCTATTACTGTTGTAATGACAGAGGTCCAGATTCCCTGCTCACCAGACAGTATATGGTCCAGTTCTCTTCCAGCCAGCCCTTGCATGCAGGCCTCCTTTCATCACTTCCCATCCCTGGGAAGGAAGGGAATGGGATAGGAAGGATCTGATAGGTGATGCATGCCTGAATCTTGCCCCACTGTGGTTTGAGAGGTGGCAAAGATCTACATGCAGACCAGAAGCACTGGGGAACACTCCCATGTCCTGCACCTTTGGTATAGCCTACTATGCAATAAAAATAATGCTTTTGCATTATTCCTAGTCCCATCCAGTATGTGCTTGCTATTTCAGTTTTTGTTACTGTAGTTCCATATTTTATTTAATTTGATAGTAACATCCTTTTGCACACTGCTGAGCAAACAAATCCTATTCCTATTATAAATTCCTATTCCAAATCCAATATCCTATTATTAGCTGGACTAGAGAAATGTTTTGTACTTTAAAAAATGCCAGTCCTTGCATTTAATTTCTATAAACAAAGGAGTGTATGCCTTGCAGAGACACTTAACGGCCTAGTGTCTGTGTATCATGTTGCATTTTAGATGACTGGTTTACCTTTAAAAAGTGTGATATTCATAATGCCGGACAAGGGAAGAGATATGTCAGGTAATGCAGGAGTAAAGAAATCAAACTGGGGAAATTTTTATTAGATTTAATATTTGTAGCAGTCTTATAAATAAATATCACCACTCCACTAGTTTGCATGACTGTGAGAGGGTCAATGCAATTTTCACTCAGTGTCCTGGTTTCAGCTGGGATAGAGTTAATTTTCTTCCTAGTAGCTGGTATAGTGCTGTGGTGTGGATTTAGGATGAGAATAATGTTGATAACACACTGATGTTTTAGTTGTTGCTAAGTAATGTTTACACTAGTCAAGGGCCTTTCAGCTTCCCATGCTCTGCCAGGTGCACAAGAAGTTGGGAGGGGGCACAGCCAGGACAGCTGACCCAAACTGACCAAAGGGCTATTCCATACCATATGACGTCATGCTCGGTATATAAACTGGGAGGGAGTTGGCCGAGGAGCAGTGATTGCTGCTCGGAGATGGGCTGGGCATCAGTCAGTGGGTGGTGAGCAATTGCATTATGCATCACTTCTGTACATTCTTTTATCATTATTATTATCATTATTATTATTTTCTCTTCCTCTGCTGTCCTATTAAACTGTCTTTATCGCAACCCATGGGTTTTACTTTTTTTTTTTTCTAATTCTCTCCCCCATCCCACAGGGGCAGGGAGGGTGAGCGAGCTGCTGTGTAGTGCTTAGTTGCTGACTGGGTTTAAACCACAACAGTCCTTTTTAGCACCCAACGTGGGGCTCGGAGGGTTGAGATAACAGATATGACCAGAGTGTGTTGAAACAAACAAATTTGTTATAAGCATTAATTATATTAGTTTAGTAGTCGCTGGTCACAATGTTGATTTACTTGCTCTCAGAGTTGTTGTATTTGTTCTGAGAGTTGTGATATATAAGGCCTTACTTGTTGTATATACTGTTTATCAGTATGTGCTGTTTCTCACCTCTGGGAGGTGGATTAAGGTTATTGCTTTGCTGTACTGTGTAACACTGGCTTATTGTATGATAAAATTGTTGGTCGTGAGATCAATCTGGTATTTGTACTCAGTATTACCATCACCTCTTTAATTCGGGAGCCATCTATCGGAAATTATTAATGATTACACTTTTTACCTTTTCTCCTCAGAGAGCCAACCTATGGGGGAGACACCTTCCTCCATCTTCCCCTCCCTCTCCAGGCTCTTGAGAATTTTGAATAACTTTGTGAGCCTAACTGGGAATGAATGGCAAAAGCACCCCATTGTGACTGGCCCAGAGGCTCCGTGCATCCTTGGCATAGACTACCTCAGGAGAGGATATTTCAAGGACCCAAAAGGGTACCAGTGGGCTTTTGGTATAGCTGCCTTGGAGACAGAGGAAATAGAACAGTTGTCTACCTTGCCTGGTCTTTCGGAGGACCCTTCTGTTGTGGGGTTGCTGAGGGCTGAAGAACAACAGGTGCCAATTGCTACCACAACGGTGCACCAGAGGCAATATCGCACCAACCAAGACTCCCTGATTCCCATCCATAAGCTGATTCATCGAGTGGAGAGCCAAGGAGTGATCAGTAAGACTCGTTCACCCTTTAACAGTCCCATATGGCCAGTGCGAAAGTCTAATGGAGAGTGGAGACTAACAGTAGACTATCGTGGCCTGAATGAAGTCACACCGCCGCTGAGTGTTGCCGTGCTGGACATGCTGGAACTTCAATACGAACTAGACAAAAGCAGCCAAATGGTATGCTACAACTGATATCGCCACTGTGTTTTTCTCAATCCCTTTGGTAGCAGAGTGCAGGCTACAGTTTGCTTTCACTTGGAGGGGTGTTCAGTACACCTGTAATCGACTGCCCCAGGGGTGGAAACACAGCACCACCATTTGCCATGGACTGATCCAGATGGCACTGGAACAGGGCGAAGCTCCAGAACATCTGCAATACATTGATGACATCATCGTGTGGGGCAATACAGCAGAAGAAGAGGTTTTTGAGAAATGGAAGAAAATAGTCCAAATCCTCCTGAAAGCTGGTTTTGCCATGAAACAAAGGAAGGTGAAGGGACCTGCACAGGAGATCCAGTTTTTGGAATAAAATGTCAAGATGGACGTTGTCAGATCCCAATGGATGTGATCAACAAAATAACAGCCATGTCTCCACCAACTAGCAAAAAGGAAACACAAGCTTTCTTAGGCCTTGTGGGTTTTTGGAGAATGCATATTCCAAATTACAGTCTGATCGTAAGCCCTCTCTACCAAGTGACCCGGAAGAAGAACAATTTCAAATGGGGCCCTGAGCAACGACAAGCCTTTGAACAAATTAAACGGGAGATAGTTCATGCAGTAGCCCTTGGGCCAGTCCAGGCAGGGCAAGATGTAAAGAATGTGCTCTACGCTCCTTCTGTACAGAATGGCCCTACCTGGAGCCTCTGGCAGAAAGCACCAGGGGAGACTCGAGGTCGACCCCTAGGGTTTTGGAGTTGGGGGTACAGAGGATCTGAAGCCCACTATACTCCAACTGAAAACGAGATATTGGCAGCATATGAAGGGGTTCAAGCTGCTTCAGAAGTGGTTGGTACTGAAGCACAGCTCCTCCTGGCACCCCGGCTGCCGGTGCTGGGCTGGATGTTCAAAGGGAAGGTCCCCTCTACACATCATGCAACTGATGCTATGTGGAGTAAGTGGGTTGCACTGATCACACAACGGGCTCGGATAGGAAACCCCAATCGCCCAGGAATCTTGGAAGTGATCATGGACTGGCCAGAAGGCAAAGATTTCGGAATATCGCCAGAGGAGGAGGTGACGCATGCTGAGGAGGCCCCACTGTACAATAAACTGCCAGAAAATGAGAAGCAATATGCCCTGTTCACTGATGGCTCCTGTTGTCTTGTGGGAACGCATCGGAGGTGGAAAGGTGCTGTATGGAGTCCTATACATCAAGCCACAGAAACTGCTGAAGGAGAAGTGGAATCGAGCCAATTTGCCAAGGTGAAAGCCATCCAGTTGGTTTTAGACATTGCTGAACGAGAAAAGTGGCCACTGCTCTATCTCTATACTGATTCATGGATGGTGGCAAATGCCTTGTGGGGGTGGTTACAGCAATGGAAACAGAGCAATTGGCAGCACAGAGGCAAACCCATCTGGGCCGCCGCACTGTGGCAAGATATTGCTGCCCAGGTAGAGAACCTGGTTGTAAAAGTACGTCATGTACATGTACTACGTGTACATGTACATGTGCTACGTGCTCATGTACCCAAGAGTCAGGCCACTGAGGAACATCAAAACAACCAGCAGGTGGATCAGGCTGCTAAGATTGAAATGGCTCAGGTGGATCTGGACTGGCAATAGAAGGGTGAATTATGTATAGCTTGGTGGGCCCATGGCCCCTCAGGCCATGAGGGAAGAGATGCAACATATAGATGGGCTCATGATCGAGGGGTGGACTTGACCATGGACACTATTGCACAGGTTATCCATGAATGTGAAACATGCGCTGCAATCAAGCAAGCCAAGCGGTTAAAGCCTCTGTGGTATGGAGGGCAATGGCTGAAATATAAATATGGGGAGGCCTGGCAGATCGATTATATCACCCTCCCACAAACCCACCAAGGCAAGCGCTATGTGCTTACAATGGTGGAAGCAACCACTGGATGGCTGGAAACATATCCTCTGCCCCATGCCACCGCCCGGAACACTATCCTGGGCCTGGAAAAGCAAGTCCTATGGCGACATGGCACCCCAGAAAGAATGGAGTCAGACAACGGGACTCATTTCCGAAACAACCTCATAGACACCTGGGCCAAAGAGCACGGCATTGAGTGGGTATATCACATCCCCTATCATGCACCAGCCTCCGGGAAAATCAAACAATACAATGGACTGTTAAAGACTACACTGCGAGCAATGGGTGGTGGGACATTCAAACATTGGGATACACATTTAGCAAAGGCCACCTGGTTAGTCAACACTAGGGGATCTGTCAATAGAGCTGGCCCTGCCCAATCAAAACTTTTACATACTGCAGAAGGGGATAAAGTCCCTGTAGTGCACATAAAAAACATGCTGGGGAAGACAGTTTGGGTTACTCCTGCCTCAGGCAAAGGCAAGCCCATTTGTGGGATTGCTTTTGCTTAAGGACCTGGGTGCACTTGGTGGGTAATGTGGAAGGATGGGGAAGTCTGATGTTTATACCTCAAGGGGATTTGATTTTGGGTGAGAATAGCCAATGATTTGAATGGTATGATGTTAATTGCTACGTAATGCTGTATATCATTACTACTATAGTTGTTATATGCCATATCAACACTATTACAGTAAGAATCACCCAGATTAATGAAGAATGCACTTTGATGAAACCAAGCAAAGTGCAGCAGTGATGGAACCAGAACTGGCTTCAGAATGCAAGAATCCAACACCACACACCATCCCTCCTGCCCTGAAGGGCTGTTATGACAGATGGAGGCCAAAGTCATGGACTAAATGAACTCAATGGACATTTTAGAGGGATGGCCCATAGACTAAAGGAATGATATCTTTGTGTATATATCAAAAGACAGGGAAAGTGGTGGTGATTAATTGGAATGTATTAGAAAGGGTAGAACCTGGGCATGACGTAGATGGTATAGAATAAGGGGTGGATATTGTCCTGGTTTCAGCTGGGATAGGGTTAATTTTCTTCCTAGCATCTGGTATAGTGCTGTGTTTTGGATTTTAGTATGAGAATAATATTGATAACACACTGATGTTTTAGTTGTTGCTAAGTGGTGTTTACACTGGTCAAGGACTTTTCAGCTTCCCATGCTCTGCCAGGCGCACAAGAAGCTGGGAGGGGACATGGCCAGGATAGTTGATCCAAACTGGCCAAAGGGCTATTCCATACTATATGAATGTCATGCTCAGTATATAAACTGTGGGGGGAGTTGGCTGAGGAGCAGCAATCGTTGCTCGGGGACGGGCTGGGCATTGGTCAGTGGGTGGTGAGCAATTGCATTGTGCATCACTTGTTTTGTACATTCTTTTATCATCATTATTATTATTATTTTCTCTTCCTCTGCTGTCCTATTAAACTGTCTTTATCTCAACCCACAGGTTTTACTTTTTTTTTTCCAATTCTCTCCCCTATCCCTCTGGGGAGGCAGGGAGGTTGAGCGAGCGGCTGTGTGGTGCTTAGTTGCTGACTGGGTTTGAACCACAACATTCAGAAAATTGATTTTGGTTATATGGAACTGTTACCATTTTTAGTGGGCTTTCTCTGAAGGTTTTTTCAGTTATTGAAGATGATATTGTCAAGAACTTTCAGTTTTTGAAGTGTCTGATATTCTACTTGGACAGTATTCCCTTAGTACTGAAAGAAGGATGTTGATTTCTGTAGCCCATCAAACTGTTTGAGTGCCTTTCACTCTTTAAAGCATTGTTGCCATGATACTAAAAATAAAACTGTTGGGAAGCTGACATATTATTATTTGTTCTTATAGGCACAAACATTATTTGTGCACATTATTTACATATAATCTTTCTGTGAAACTGTGAGGTTTTAAGTATAGAATTTGTTCCTTTCTCTGCTTGCATGGGTTCCCTCACTCACTTGTGTTGACATCAGAAGAAAGCAGAATATGGAGTAAACTGTACAGGTTTTCATAGTATTATCTTACTTTCTCTTGTGAGAACTGGAATATTGCATTAGCGGATCAGTCAAAGACCTGTCTAGGCAAGTACCTCATGTCCAACAGCAGACAGGACAAGGAATATCATATATAAAATTCCTGCAATATGAGGATTTCAGAGACCTGCCCATACTACTTGAGATCAACGTGAGAATTGAAATACGAGGTGTTAAAGACTCATTTCAGAAAAAAAAAACCCCAGCAGCTGATCCTGGAACACTATGTGGCAGTCACTAGGCCAATGATATTGACCTCTTCCACCTTCTGATAATTGTGTTTTATTTGTATAAAGATGTGTCTCGTTCTTTAGGAATAAATTGTTTTAATTTCAAGCACATCGTTTGTGAGGCTGAGGGAGATTAAAGTCTTGGCCAAGCTCACATGAGACGTATGTATTTGACACTTAAATGTCAAATTCTTGTGGTGTATTTTTTTGCATGTACTGTACAGATTTTTTGTCACATTCAAGTTCTGTGACATCACACCATTGCCTTTTTGCTCACCAGTGTTTATTCCTGAATAGTAGCAAGAGCCTAGAAGGCATGGTGCAAACCGTGGCTGAACACTTTCTGAAGGAGAGGAACTAGTTCTCAAACCCTTTAGTCAACAACAGTTTATTGCTTCTTCAAAAAGACACTGTGTTGATATTAACAAATGTCATGACCACCACTAAAGCTGCTAGTCTGTCTTTTTGGAAAAGGTCGCTATAAAAGCAGTGGTAAGCCAAATTTGGCATCAAGTGGTTTTCAAAGATGCACACCAAAAATTAACACAGGCATAATAACCTGCGTATTTTGGAGCCACTTAGGGCAACAGTGGTGTAAATGTCCATACTAAATGTTAGACTTAGCAGCAACCTTCAGTATTATTGATCATCAAGTATTACTATCCAAATATTTACTTGCAGTACTTTGCTGTGATAGCAAAATAAACATGCTTGTCCCTAATCTTTAGCACTGATGTCAACTGGCATGGAGTGGCCTGGGTCCATGCTATTGAATTCTCTTACCTGTCAAACCAGGATAGTCACATCTAAACTACCTACTAGGAAAGATCTCTAATCTGTGCTAGTTCACAAACCCATTGTTGTTTCAGAAAGTGCTAGTTGTCACAGGTCCAGGCACCATTCTAAGAACTAAAAGGAATAGATGGTCAAATTTCAGTTCCCAGTTCCCAGGAACAATGCCTAGCACTGTTTAATTAACTTATTGTGGTGGCTTTGACCTTGGCTAGCCGCCAGGTGCCCACTAAGCCGCTCTGTCATTCCCCCTCCTCAACTGGACAGGGGAGAGAAAAATATAACAAAAGGCTCATGGGTCAAGATAAGGACAGGGAGAGATCACTCACCAATTACTGTCATGGGCAAAACAGACTCAACTCAGGGAAATTAATTTAATTTATTACCAATCAAATCAGAGTAGCATAATGAGAAAATAAAGACTAAATCTTAAAACCTTTCCTCCACCCCTCCCTTCTTCCCGAGCTCAACTTCACTCCCAATTTCTCTGCCTCCTCCCCCCAAGTGGTGCAGGGGGATGGGGAATGGGGTTTGCAGTCAGTTCATCACATGTTGTCTCTGCCGCTCCTTCCTCCTCACACTCTTCCCCTGCTCCAGTGTGGGGTCCCTCCCATGGGAGACAGTCCTCTATGAATGTCTCCAACGTGGGTCCTTCCCACAGGGTGCAGTTCTTCACAAACTGCTCCAGCATGGGTCCTTTCCATGGGGTGCAGCCCTTCAGGAACGGACTGCTCCAGCATGGGTCCCCCATGTGGTCAGAAGTCCTGCCAGAAAACCTGTTCCAGTGTGGGCTCCTCTCTCCACGGGATCACAGGTCCTGCCAGGAGCCTACTCCAGCGCAGACTCTCCACAGGGACACAGCCTCCTTCAGGGCACATCCACCTGCTCCAGCGTAGGGTTCTCCGTGGGCTGCAGGTGGATATCTACTCCACCTTTAACCTCCATGGGCTGCAGGGGGACAACCTGCCTCACCATGGTCTTCATGGGGCTGCAGGGGAATCTCTGCTCTGGTGCCTGGAGCACCTCCTCCCCCTCCTTCTTCACTGACCTTGGTGTCTGCAGAGTTGTTTCTCTCACATATTCTCACTCCTCTCTTCTGGCTACTGTTGCTCAGCAGTTTTTTTCCCCTTCTTAAATATGTTATCACAGAGGCCCTACCACCATCGCTGATTGGCTCAGCTTTGGCCAGCGGCAGGTCCATCTTGGAGCTGGCTGGAACTGGCTCTGTCAGACATGGGGGAAACTTCTGGCATCTTCTCACAGAAGCCACCCCTGTAGCCCCCCTGCTACCAAAACCTTGCCACATAAACCCAAGACACTTATATACATACCTGCTCATTCTATTCAGACCTGAAACCTGTCTGGCTTTGTCTTTGCTTTTAAAGTGTCAGGGAAACATAGTTAACTCAGATTTTTTTGTCTATAACTGAGCAACATACTTCAAGTCTTATCTTCCCATTCTGAACCTTACAAGAGGCATACCTGCTTGGTTTTTGGCTTATGTTGGACTAAGTGTCTTATGGCAGTGGATTCTTTTGAAAACTATTCAGAATTATTATCTGGTTCAGAACTGAACCTGGTCAGGAATTTTTCAGTACAGTTTTGTGACTAGTTGAAAAATGTTTATTTATTAGGACTGAAAGCTTTTCCTGGAAAGGGTTGGTTATGATCAGTTTACTGATTATATTTAGAAGAAAAGCCCTAACAAATACAGGCATTATAGATTATGCCTTTTCCCAAGGCTTTTAATTCTAAAAAGAGTTCTGCTTTTCTTGATCTGAGGAATGCTGCACAATGGTAGACCTAATTATTTCCATCTCTTGAGTTATAAGAAAGTGTGTCCATTCATACAGAATATTTGAAAGATTTATATTCTCCATCTGCTGTTGGGCTGAACTCAATATCCTTGTCTAAATCTACAGATCCATTAATGAGCTAAGCATGAGATATTTTGGAGGCTGCATCTTTATCTGTGCCCTTTAGAGATAAAAATGGATTTTACAGCTTACAGAACTGTTACTTAGTTTGATACTGAGAAGGCAGGTCTGTGGGACTTTCTTTTGTAATAGTTAAGACAGTTCTAATCTAATACACTGATATTAAAAAAAGTGCAAAGTCTCTTTTTTCTTCATTTTTCAGTGTAAAAGTCTATTGTTGTTTAAAACTCCAAATTAAGGAGAAAAAAAACAGAATGAGGAAAGATAAATAGGGGAATATAGAAGATGAAAGACAGGAGAGCTTTAGCTGTTGTTTCTGAAGCTTAGCTATCTGGGAGCTAATAGCCTATGATAATGAGATAGTTAGATCTGTCTTCCAGACCTGTGAACTTCTAGTCATGTTGGAGAAATCCCAAGCTCCATCTGGGACTATTAGCCTTCAAGAGCCTATCAATAAAATGGATTCCCTGCAAGTCAAGTGAAATCAACTCTAAGCTGGAGACTTAATGCTCTGAGAAGACTTAATGCTCAGTTTGTCTCAAGTCCTAGGTCCAGTGTGGCTGTAGTCAATCAGGAGCTGGTAGAAGGCCAGGACTTATGTAAAGCTGATAAGGGGGATTCAGACTGGAATGGGGAATGTCTAATTAAAACTATTGTCCTTGGGAAGTGAAACACATCCTGGAGAAGTATGTAAGCTAATTAAGATGTTTTGGGAACCATCTGAAACAACTAGTAGAAGTGTGATAAGAAGCACCCTCATGCAAACTGTCCTCATTATAATACTAGAAGTCACACCCCTTGAGCTGGAGACCCCGCCCCAAGCAGAGACCCCTCACATTTGGGCATGCGCAGAATATTAAAGTAGTACTGTAGCTTTAAGAATAAGACAAGAAAATGTAGACCAATAGAAAACTGCTTTACATAATTACTTATGCATATGTATAACTAGACTGTATAAATACTGTACCTGTATGAATGAGTGGTGTGTTAGCTTTGTGGAGCTACCACCTAGCACCCGGTCTTGCGCAAAACTTGAAATAAACTGATATCTCGGCTCTGTGTGCATACTGGGTGTTGCACACTGGGTAACAAACTCCGTTTGTGAGACAACGTGGTGAGAAGAGCTTAATGCTGAACACCAGAAAAACATTTTTTTTCCTCAAAAAAAAAAAAAGGTATTCAGAAACTTAGAAAAGAAAAGCAGGGAGAACACTTTTCAGAATCTTTTGGTTTATTTTTTTTCTCCATTTCACCACCTGGGCTAATAACTGAGCGCATAAGACTCTCTGCAACAGCTGCTACTAACGCACACCACCAGCTTGTCTCTAATTAGAATAAAATACTTTCTCAGCAGCAGTGAATCTGCAATAACTTAAAAAAGAATAATGAAAGCACAGAATGAACACATTTCCTGCTGTTTGCTCTTGCTCAGGCTTTTTTCTTTTAAGGTTCTTTGTACACCTTCTGAATTCTTCCACTATTTAAAGAAATGCTTGAAAAAATTATTCTGCTGGTCATTTCATAGCAACAGCTATTACCCAGATGTCTTCTATTGGGGTTGCATCTCTGCCTCACTATGAGTTAACACTATGCTTCTGCAAATCTAAGAAATTTAAATTTATCCAATTCATCTGTAATAAAAAATCAGGTACAATGTTTTTTATTTTAAAGCTATTTTGATACTTAAGAGAAAGTCATTCTGTTACTACATTCGAATTGGCAACTTACTGGTGACAGAAAAAAACCAAGCACACTAGCCATTTGTTTATCATAATGGAGCTGTTGTATGTCTTGGCTGAACTAACCCTCAGAAGACTTTCCTTAGATGCTCCTAGTCACAGGCTATCTAGCAAAAATGCAAATGCCTAGGTTTAATATAACATTTGGCACCCTCTCTCTGTTATATGTATTTCTGCTGAGGAGCATCATTTTGGCTTCTTCAGGGTAGCGAGAATTATCTGTACAAACACTTGATCTTGCAAAGGATACAGGAATCATAGAATATCTCAAGTTGGAAGGGACCCATAAGGATCATCGAGTCCAACTCCCTGCTCCTCGCAGGACTACCTAAAACTAAACCATATGACTAAGAGCATCGTCCAGACCCTCCTTGAACTCTGACAGGCTTGGTGCCGTGACCACTTCCCTGGGGAGCCTGTTCCAGTGACCGACCACCCTCTCAGTGAAGAACCTTTTCCTAATGTCCAATCTGAACTTCCCCTGACACAGCTTCATTCCATTTCCTCGTGTCCTATCGCTGGTCACCAGAGAGAGGAGATCAGCACCTCCCCCTCCGCTGCCCCCCTTGAGGAAGTTGTAGACTGCAATGAGGTCACCCCTCAGCCTTCTCTTCTCCAAGCTGAACAAGCCAAGTGACCTCAGCCACTCCTCATAAGTCTTGCCCTTGAGACCTTTCACCATCTTGGTCGCCCTCCTCTGGACACACTCTAATAGTTTGATGTCCTTCTTATATCGAGGCGCCCAAAACTGCACACAGTACTCGAGGTGGGGCCGCACCAGTGCAGTGTAGAGTGGGACAATCACCTCCCTCGACCGGCTAGCTATGCTGTGCTTGATGCACCCCAGGACCCGGTTGGCCCTTTTGGCTGCTAGGGCACACTGTTGACTCATATTCAACTTGCCATCAACCCAAACCCCCAGATCTCTTTCCACAGGGCTGTTCTCCAGCCTCTCATCCCCCAATTTGTATGTATAACCGGGATTACCACATCCCAGGTGGAGAACCTGGCACTTGCTCTTGTTAAATTTCATATGGTTGGTGATTGCCCAGCTCTCTAGTCTATCCAGATCTCTCTGTAAGGCCTCTCTACCCTCGAGGGGGTCCACAGCTCCTCCTAATTTAGTATCATCAGCAAACTTACTTAATGTACATTCCACTCCTGCATCCAGAGCATTTATAAAAACATTGAAGAGCACTGGCCCTAAAATTGAGCCCTGGGGAACCCCACTGGTGACTGGTCACCAGCCTGACGTAACCCCATTTCCTATAACTCTTTGAGCCCGACCTGTCAGCCAATTGCTCACCCATCGTATTATGGACTTGTCTTGCTGTGTGCTGGACATTTTGTCCAGAAGGACACTGTGAGAGACAGTATCAAAAGCTTTGCTAAAATCCAAATAACCCACATCTACTGGCTTCCCTTGGTCAACTAGATGGGTGACCTTGTCATAAAAGGAAATTAAGTTGGTTAAACAGGACTTTCCCCTCATGAACCTGTGCTGGCTATGACCAATGACTGTGTTGTCTCTCAAGTGTTTTTTCAGTAACTCCCAGAATAACCTTCTCCATAATTGTACCAGGCACCGAAGTAAGACTGACAGGCCTGTAATTACCAGGGTCTTCCTTCTTATTCTTCTTGAAAATTGGGACAACATTTGCCAGCTTCCAGTCGACTGGGACCTCTCCAGACTCCCAAGACTATTGAAAAATAATGGAGAGAGGTCCCGCAATGACATTGGCCAGCTCTTTCAGTACCCTGGGATGAAACCCATCAGGCCCCATAGACTTATGTGCATCCAGCTGGAGCAGCAAGTCTTGAACAAGTTCAGGGTCAGCTGGGAGTTTATCATCCCTCCAGTCACGGTCTTCCAACAGAGGGCTCTGGGGGTCCCAGGGCCCATCATTGGTGTTAAAGACAGAGGTGAAGAAGGCATTAAACATCTCTGCTTTGTCTATGTCCCTATTTGTGAGGTGACCAACCTAATCAAGTAACAGACCAATGTTATCTCTGATCCTCCTTTTGCTGTTAACATATTTTAAAAAGCCCTTTTTGTTGTCCTTCACAGTGCTGGCCAGCTTGAACTCTAATCGAGCTTTGGCTGCACAAATTTTCTCCCTACAGTGGCAAACAGCATCCCTGTAGTCCTCCCATGTCACCTGTCCTTGCTTCCAATGTCCATACACTTTCCTTTTCCACCTAAGTTCTAGAAGAAGATCCCTGCTCAGCCAAGCCGGCCTTCTGCCCTGCTTGCTTGACTTCCAACACTTTGGAATTGCCTGCTCCTGTGCTCTTAAGAGATGGCTCTTAAAAAGTGACCAGCATTCCTGGACCCCAATACCTTCAAAAGCAGATTCCCAGGGGACCTTACTAACTAGCTCCTTCAGCAGCCTGAAGTCTGCTCTCCCCATATCCAGGGTCGAAGTTTTGCTGGCAGTTTTTCTCCTATCATCACCAACAATTTGAAACTCAACTACTTCATGGTCACTGTGACCAAGACAGCCACCAATCACCACTTTGCCCACGAGTCCCTCTCTGTTTACAAGCAACAAATCTAGGAGGGCACCTTTCCCTTGTCAGCTCCCTTAGTACCTGCACCAAGAAGTTATCTTCAGTGTGCTTCAGGAATTTCCTGGACCTGTTTGTGTCCGCTGTATGATATTCCCAGTTGATGTCTGGGAAGTTAAAATCACCCATAAGGACAAGGGCAGCTGATCTAGAGATATCCCTTAATTCCTTGTAGAATAATTCATCGGTGTCGTCATCCTGGCTGGGTGGTCGATAGTAGACTCCCACAACAGCATCCGCTTCATTTGCTTTCCCCTTCATCCTTACCCAGAGGCTCTCAGCCACATCGTCGCCAACTGCAAGCGCCATACAATCCAACCCCTCCCTTACATACAGCGCCTGCCTCGCCTGCCCTGCCTATCCCTCCTGAAGAGTTTATAACTGTCTGTCACGGCACCCCAGTCACAGGACTCATCCCACCAGGTTTCGCTTATGCCAATGATGTCATAGCTCTGGCCAAAGCTTCTAGCTCCTCTTGCTTATTCCTTATGCTGCACACATTAGTATAGAGACATTTCAAGTGTGCTCCAGTGTACTCAGCACATTGTGGAGCAGACTGAAGGACCTCGCTAGCACACCGTCCCTCAAACATTGGCGTGCCACCCCCAGGCTTATCTCTAGCCAGCCTGGTTTTATCCCTTTCCCCCTTCAAATCTAGTTTAAAGCGCTTTCAATGAGCCCTGCTAACTTCTGTGCAAAGATCCTTTTCCCCCTTTGAGACAGGTGTACCCCATCTGTCACCAGCAGGCCTGGTGTTGTGTAGACCTACCCATGATCAAAACCCCCAAAATTCTGCCAGTGACACCAGGCTTGGAGCCAGGTATTGATCTTCTGGCTCTTCCTGTTTCTTCCCTCATCATTCCCTGCAACTGGAAGGATAGAGGAAAACACTACTTGTGCTCCTGATCCCTTAACCAGTCATCCCAAGGCCCTGAAGTCTCTCTTGATTGCCCTCGGACTTCTTATTACAGCTTCGTCACTGCCTACCTGAAAAATCAATAATGGATAATAATCTGAGGGCCGTACCAGGGTAGGAAGTTTTCTCTTCACATCTTTAACCCAGGCCCCAGGGAGGCAGTAGACTTCCCTAAGAAGTGGGTCTGGTCTGCATATTGGGCCTTCTGTTCCCCACAGAAGAGAGTCTCCTATGACAATGACCCATCTTTTTTTCTTTATGGAAGCGGTTTTGACACAGGGCGTAGGCCGATTTAACCTTGGCAACATCTCCAACTTAGGTGAACCATCATTCTTGTCATCGTTTGGTTCCACTTGCAGAGCCTCGTACCTGTTATGCAAGGGCACCTGGGGAGGCGGGATAGTCACAGAGGAGATGCGCCTGCTGCACCAGGCAGGAACTTGTCACCATTGCCCCCTATCCCTTAAGTCACCGCATTCTGCCAGGTGGAGAGAGGACAGGGAATCCTCCGTACCATGTGTCCTGTCTGCCTGACAGGTCTGTCCCAGGGATGGTAGGGTGTGGTTCCAGTAATCTCTCTCTCTCTTGGACTCCCTGATACTCCTCAACCTACTCACCTCCTCCCAGAGCTCTGCCACTAAGCTGAGGAGTTCCTCTGCCTGGGTGCACCTCTCATAGGTGCACTCACTACTGCCATCTGATACTGGCATAAGAGTAGGGCACACTCTGCAGCCTGACACCTGGGTGGCAGCATGTTCCCATCGGAGCTCTGTCTGCAAAGTTGCGTCAGTCGTGGCAGGTGCAGAGTTTAGAGAGGACATGGCCTTCTGCCGGGTAGATACCATTGCTCCCGGTCGAGCCGGCAGTTACAGAGCCCTTCCTGTGCACCCTTCCGCGCGAACTGCCGCGCCACACCCTTGCTGACACGCCACGCCCTGTTTGCCCGCCCTGTTAACTGCTACGCAAACTGATGCGCCACGCCCTTGCTGACTTGCCATGCCCTGTTCGCTAGCGCTCCCTAGGGTTTTTTTTTATACGTGTGGGGGCTTGGCTGCTGTTGCTCCTAGCCCCACCCAGCTCTCGTCAGCCTCTATTGCTTGAGCTGCGGGTTCCTGGCAGGTCTCTCCACTCCCCTGAGGTTTCTCTGGTTCAGGAAATCCCCCTGTACACCGCGCTAGAGCGCTCCGCTGCGGATCGTGCTGGCACTGGAGCTGCTCGCCTCGGAGTTGAACATGAGTTGTGTTGATGAGGCATTCCAGGGCATGGACTGTGTCCCACTTTGTGACTGTGTCATATGCATATCATATTTCCTTAATGACTGTAACAAGGAGCTAACCATGAAGCACTGCCACTAATGAGAAGGAAGGCCTTAAAAAATTCATTTGGATTTTGGAAAATAGTTTTGCACTAGATAGAAAATGTTAATGGTTTATTTGCTTTTTTAATTTTTGAAGTGAAAGCAAAAAGATTAAATTCCAAAAAGATTTCAATCACAAAAATTGCACAAAAACTTAAATAGCTGTGAAAGGATTTTTTGTGCATGATGAACTGGTGGTTTCTGTTATCTTGCAACTCAGCCATTTTTATTCCTCTTCTGTACCCTCTGGTCAGTGGTTACTCTCTTATCCTTTATCACTTATTTGTATCTTTTCCTTTGAGCATGTAGCCACTGTTGATTCCACTGCCTTTCCTTCATGTTCTCCCTTCCCTGGGATCTAGCCCTATTCTGTAAGAATAAACACACCATCATTCATTTAATGCCATTCACTTTCCTTGACTTGCCAAGGGCTCAAGCAAAATTTTGAGGCACCTCTGGCTTTGATGACAAGGGCAATTATTAAAATGACTGTAGTTGTTTGCTTTCATGATTTATGATGACTAACTCTATTAAAAACCTGCAAGTAATCCAGGTATTTCTCAGATCTACTTTTAGTGATTAACCTCCTGTAGACTATTTTTAGGGTTTTTTAGTATGCCAAATGAAGCATTGAGTATATAAAGTTGTATATGTAAATGATGGATTCTGCTAGTTCCAGAAATACATAATCACTAGTAAATAGGTAAAACTAATTAATTAGTTATTAGCAATTAATTCAGAAGCTCAGCATAAAGTAATGCTTCCTTATATAGCTGAACTTCCGCTCCCCCCAAATCCTCATAGTTTGGTCTGTTGGCCCCAGAAGAGTTATTACAGTGCTCCCAACATTCATGATAACTAGATTTAAATTGCTTTCAGGGTATATTATCTGAAACAGAATATAGGTGCAAGAAGATGCCTGCTCCCTATACCTAACCTAAGCAGCTGATCAGTGTTGTGCAGAGTCCTAGAAAGCAACTTTTCTTGTTCTCCGAGAAGAAAACAGATTTTCTGTGCAAACAGTATTTCGTGTTGGGGTAAATGTAGTTTCTGTTGCTCCTCTAAACAGATCCCACTCTCATGGCCTTTCTCTAACACCTTGCATAGTGATGTTTACAGAGCCTGAATTCTGTATGAGATCTGTAGATCTTGGCACAAAACAAGGTGGGAATTATCTCTGTTCCTGCAGTTGAAGAGGGGTAAGTTTTTCCTGACTGGACAAACTTGCATGAATGCAGTAATAAGGAAAAGAAAATAAGCTCTAAAGAGTTTTTCTGCAGTCAGAGGAGATAAAAATGGATGAAAATGGAGAATAAAGTCCATCTTCTAAAGACAAGCAAATACTGATGTTCTCATTTCTATATCTTTGTGATTATTTAATCATGTTTGGTGTTTTGTGGTTTTACTGGAATACAGAAGAAAGTGTGTGTCTTCATTTTCTTCAATTAACCAACTAACAAACCAACTATTTTTACATTTCTTTATTCCTTTTGGTCTACTACAAGAGGAATCTATTTGGGAAAACAGAGAAAAGGAGAATACAGTCAAATGTTTTTACAGAATTTGAAATTCTATTTTACAGTATCTGTTTGCTGCTGACAGTGATACATGCTGCCTGAGTACATGTTCCAATAGTTTTGTCATCATTGCAACAGAGGAATCAGTTCTTATTATCCCAGCCATATTGCTAAAATTGCAGCAATATCAGCTTTTAAGCTTTTCCTTTTTTAAAAAAAAAGGATTTTGAAAATAAATGTCCCCTAATCTCATGGTTCTTTTAGACATAAAGATTATTAGAAAATTCATGAAGTTGTCATAGAAGTTAATGGCAGAATTCTTACTGACTTCATTTAGGCCTTGATTGTCATGTATTCAGAAAGTAGCCAAGGATGGACCATTGGGAAGGTGTGATGCTGTCATTTATCAGAAGCCCAGAAAAAAATAATCATAGGCCCTAGTTCTGTAATTTACTGTGTATAGACTGAAGGTTACACCCATGCAGAGCCTCAGTGTAGTTAATGGTGTTTCATGCTGCCACAACAATCTGCCCATCTGCTATAATTGCAGGATCGAGACAATGACTTGTAAATTACAACACTGATGGGCCAAACTGAAATGCTAATTCTACCTCTGAAACTCTGGGGAAACTCAGTCCTGCCTTTACCCAGAGCGCTATGCAATAGATGTTTGTCCAGTGTATAGATGGTAGTGATGTTTTAGAGGTAAGTGGCTATATTCTTGGAAGCATTCTCACTGCATTATGTGACTACTTTGAGACAGCCTAATATTTCAAACTTACTGTAGTTATTTAACCTAATAAATGTATGTAGGATATAATTGATCTCTCTCCTGTAGGAGGTAACACAGGAGAGAAATGGCGTAATTCTGCATGTCTCTGCTCTGTAGTGATAGTCTGTCATTTCCTGTACTCTGCTAGAGATTATGAATAGACAATGTATGTAGGCCAAACATAGTTGCTTGGTAACCATCTTTTTTACTTTCTTAAATGTAATTGCCTCTCTTCAGAAAAACATTGATTAGTTTAATTTCTTTTGATGTTGAAGCAAAAATTTGCTTTTAACTCCTCTGAGTATGTCAATAAATAGAGGGGAGGCTATTTGAAATTTCAAACTATTAATTTTCTTGGACTTTTTAAGGCAAGTCATCTAATAAATGTTAGTGTGGACATTATCATAGTCAGATTTATTTTTTCACTCGAGAAGAGATTATATATAGCATACATTAAACTTTGAAATGATTACACTCTGGATTGTTTTTGTGATACAGGAGTGAAATGTTTGCAAATTCAACACCCTTCTATTTATAAATCAAGTTTGTTCACCAGTTAACTACATGAATATTATTATGACCACAAAGCCACAGACAGATTTGCACCCTATTGCAAATGTTAGGAAAGAAAGGTTTTTAAAGCTTGGAAGTAAACTCTAAAAACTGTGAGGAAAAACTGCTTAAGTTGATAGAGAATATGTTAAAAGCCCTAAGATGAAGCACTTCCAAAGTATAAATTCATTTAGTTATGAAACTAATTCGGTCCTGTACACAGAACATATGGGAGTAAGCTCTGGGACATGAGGCACAATAATTTTAATAGGATGCAGAAAACAGACTTCAGTAAAACTCTATCAATTTGCATCAGCTAAGGACTGCACTCTGAATATTTCGAGAATATTCTCGATGATGTGGAAGTTAAATAAAAAAATAAAAAAATTTCCATTAACTGATATCAGTGCAAACAAACTTTCTACATATAATTTTGCTAAGTAAGCAGTAACTAGAAATAAAATGCTAAAAATTAAAATTTTTACTGGTACAAAAGCCTAGAGAAACCCCCAGTACTTAGATCTCTTCCAGTGGCTCATTTGGGGGGTTCATATGTTTGACAGAAAGACTCCTTTTCTTTTTAATATATGGCTTCATTGTAGTGTGGACCATAGAATTTAATCACATCTCATTGACCACCAGAAAAGTATTGCGAATAAAAATAAGTCTGTTTCAGGGACTGAGAAATTGCTTTGCTGCTGCCTGCTTCTAACTACTGATCGTTTGGATACTTCTACTTCAACATTTCTGTTGCTGTAAGCCTATTACCTTAGTGTTCCCTGATGTTAAGTGCTCCTACCCACTGATGAAGCTGATGAAATCTTAGAAGATGAAAGGAATGTGAAATTTTATGTCATCCCACAAAATGTAAGCCACATTTGCAGACAATTTTTATCTACTTTTATTACCATTGTGCCTAGGAGTCACTATTTAGGACTGCAAAAATGAGCATTTTGAAAAAAAGGTGGCAGTTGTTCCTAATATTTTCGTATTGGTCATGACACATCAATGAGTGTCAAGTTTTCAAAGGATTTCTACAGACTGTCCCAGATTATTATTTTTTAAGTTGCTCTTTTACAATAGCGATAAATTAAGGACTGTGTGGGGACTGATTAGGAGGCAGAGAAAATTGTTATCTTGAAATGGCTGTATGTGCTTGTGCAATATGCAGAGTAAAGTTAGGAGCTCTTTCTGAAATAGATAATACCAGAAAACATGCTACTAAATTGTGGTTTTTTGTGAAAATGTTCCTAGGGCATCTAGAACTGTATACTGCAAAAGTGCATCTGTACCTAATCAGCTGTCCCTGACATAGCATGCATTGTATAGCAGTAAAGAGTATTTCAAATGAGGTAGACTGAACTTCTGAATCAACCAGTCATATATTAGTGCTTATTGCAAAGTATATACGAGTTCTGCAGAATGTGCTTCAAACATTTTGTCTGATCTCTAGAGTAGTCTCCAGCTCTTGTCAGAGATCACTTAGGTGGACTTTGCAATTCTAGCCAGACACAGTGTTGCTTATGAAAATGGACCTCAGTATTGTGTTAAATATGACAGCTATTACCTATAATTTCTCTATTAAAGTGGTATCAGCAGATGGATTATTATTGGAATTTGGTATTTAACTGAATGCTTAAAGCGTGATTCTATAAACGTCCGATCTTTCCTTATCAATTACATACTCTAGTCTTCATGTTTGTGGAACAAGTTTTAAACACATAACCTGTATATACCTTAGAGAGCATATAAGAACAACTCCAAATTTACAATTTTGCATAAGTCCCATTGTTTGGTAAACTGATTTCATTATTATGAGGATATTATATTCATATATAGAGAATAGTTTATGAAGATTTATTATAAAGCTGAGAGACTGGGTTTAGCAATCTTCATGGCCATGATAGAGGACCACTTACGTTAATATCCATTTAAATTCCATACTGTTGTGGTTTAGCCCCAGTCGGCAATTAAGTACCACACAGCCACTCACTCACCCTCCCCCCTGGTGGGATGGGGGAAGAGAATCGGAAGAGCAAAAGTAAGAAAACTTGTGGGTTGAGATAAGAACAGTTTCATAATTGGAACAAAATAATAATAATAATAAATTGTAATGAGAAGGAAAACAACAAGAGAGGGAGAGAGGAACAATACCCAAGGGAAAAAAAAAACCAGTGATACAACCACTCACCACCCACCGACCAATGCCCAGCCAGTCCCGGAGCAGCAATCGCTACCCCCTGGCCAACTCCCCCCAGCTTTATATGCTGAGCATGACATCATATGGTATGGAATAGCCCTTTGGCCAGTTTGGATCACCTATCCTGGCTGTGCCCCCTCCCAGCTTCTTGTGCACCTGGCAGAGCATGGGAAGCTGAAAAGTCCTTGACTAGTGTAAACACCACTTAGCAACAACCAAAACATCAGCGTGTTATCACTATTATTCTCATACTAAAATCCAAAACACAGCACTATACCAGCTACTAGGAGGAAAATTAACTCTGTCCCAGCCGAAACCAGGACACATACTATAGTTTTCTTAGGAGGATATATCTCAAAGGTTTGTCATTCATCTTTTATGAACACAAAAAGAATCAATCATTTTAGAATTCTGCCTGTTTTCTCATCAGGTTCAGTTTGGTTAGTCTCTCTCTGTCTTTAAAGGTACAAGGATAAATTTGCATGCCTGTGCTTGAAAAGGAAAAAAAATTATCCCAAACCTACACTATAAAACATTACTGGAAGCCTGGACTATAAAATATTGCCAAACTGATTGTGTCAATTACAAATGTTGAAAGAAATCACCTCCCCTAAACAATTTATTTATGCTTGCAAAAATCTCTTACAGATACTGATTATAATGTCTTTTTTCCAACCTATTTTATGTCATTCAGGGTGAGATTTAAGTGACCCATAGAAAATCACAGCTAATTTGCTGTAGCTCTTTCTCTAGAAGTGGCTATCTATATGACCATAACTGTATCATTGTATATAGCTGTATCAACAAAACATTTGTAGTGTAGAGTCACTGTTACAAAACTGCCTAAATTTTTAGTGTTTTCTGTATTAAATAATCATTATATGAAAGTTTCCTGTAGGAAAACTCTAATCACTCTGAGCTTTTGGACATCTTGTTGTGCTAACATATCTTGATAAGTTATCTTCCAATGGCAAATCTCAAAAGGAGATTTGCTGTCCTGACCTATGGGTGGATTTATAGGAGGAGGAATATAAGAGGGTGATATTCCTCTCATTAGAAAAGTTAAACATTCCTGGTCATATAAACTGGTCATGGTTACATTATTGCATACTCCTGCATTCAGATCAAAGTTATGTCTGCTCTTATCCCAAAATAATTCTCACTAAAATATGAAAATAAAATGCAATTAGTTAGAATTGTCAAGATCAGTCTGTGTTCATTCCTTGGAGGAAGATTGTCAAAGGCAGCTGATTCTGCAGAAGTATGTGGTATTTATGCTGCTACTGAAAGTTAAACAAATGCTTAAAGTGAAGGCTACACTATGGAGGGCATGGTCTGTTTGTGTGGCTTTTGAAGCCTAGCCCCACATGGAACTACAACTGGTAGCCACCTTTCTGGTATCATCTCAGAGTGTATCAGGATATCATTAACGATGGAAGTTAGCCCTGTGCTTTCCAGCTGCTTATATGGTTTAGAGTGCTAAGGAACTAAGTGCATAATAACTATAACTCTTAACTGGATAAATATTACAAAATGCTGAAGTAAGCATCAGACAATGAAAATGAACAGCAAACCTGCAAATTTTGTTTATATGCAATATATTTGTTTGTAAATTTATTTTAGGGGAGTGCTCAGCAAGATCATTATTTCCTTTTTTTCATATGCCACTTTTATCTAGAATAAAGAATCAAATGTATGAAATCAGTTTCTTGTCTTCTGCCCATTTAGTCATATTCTTACCTGTAATAAAAGAAAAAAATCTCATAATAGTGTTCAACTTTTAAAAATATTTCTCAGAAACTGTAGGCACAGCAGGTTATATATCCATATAGGCATATATATAGACCTATTTTTCCATACTATACATTGTTTTTCTTGAAATTTTAAAAATAATAGTAGTTATTAGGCATCCTGTGATATTATTCAGTTACTGCTGGACAATCTGCAATGTCATAGTGTGTGGTAGGGTAATAATATACTGTGAATTAAGAGTAGTCACATTCTGCTTCAATGGGCTTCTCTGCAATACCTTACAAATACTTAGGGCATTTGCCAGGCTATTTTTTTTGCTGGTTTGATAAGTCAAACAACAGTGGTGTTCTCCCTGATATATCTGACAATACGATGGATGTATTTAACTTGCTGCTTGTATTTTTAGTTTCCATCAATACCTTGACTTGTCTTTTAAAATAATTATGTAGACTAGCTAGTGAGCTGTTATCAGAAGTCCAGATTGCATTGTAGATACTATGACTCAAAAATGTTAAATGCAGTTTCAGGAATTTCACAGCTCCTCCTTTAGGTATGTGTTACAGATGTAGACTGAGGACTTGTTTTTTTTTCATACGACAGATCATTCTTCAATGTCCAACTTCCTTTTGTGCCTGTTGATACTCGCTGTGGCCTAGAGCCTGTAAATAGCATGTTGTTGATATGAGGCAGACCTTAAATTGCTTTAGCCATTTACAGGCAAATTACTACAATATAGAAGTTTCCTTTGATGACAGAGTACAGTTTTGATGACCAAAGCAAAGGGGGTAACACCACAATGATTGTCAGCTTCCATACTGGTCCATTGGGGCCATTGCAGGGATATGGCAACTTACCATGGCACATGGCTGTCTCAAATTCATGTCTAATTTGTAGCTCCCCAGTCAATTGTTCATGTCTGTTCCTGAAAACATATCCTTCAAGAAGACTTGTCTGCCCTGATTATTTTCCCAGTATTGTTTGGAGAATAATATATTTAAACATATGGTTGTGCCAGTAAAACTCCCTAATGTGGATACTTTATTCTGGAACGGGAGTGGGAACAGGATGATATTCTGTACCTAGCATGCAGATGCAACAAAAAGCATTGTATATTTTTGCTGTTGCTTGTGTACATAAAAGATAAGTTTAAATTTGATGTGCGTCTTTAGAATGTGAAGAAGTTCATGTAATACTTCCACAGCACAGTTTTTACTGTTTCCTTGGGATACTTTGTGTCAGATACTTTTAATGCATACTTTTCTTACCACTGCTAAACCTATTGTCCCCTAAAATTCTTCCAGGAAAATGGACAAGACTCTTCAGTGATATTGTTATGTCACCCTTTATTCCAAATTAGGGAAAGATATTTATTATTTATTGTGTTACTGGAACACAAATCAATTAACATTGATTTGCTATTTAAAATAGAATTCAGCCATATATTGTGTGAGGTGTGTGGTCTTCCAACATTGTTATTGTCATCTTCTTCTCTCCTTATTTTTGAAGTAGATGTGGGAAATGAAAGAAATAAGGACAGAAACTAATTTCCAGCTTAACACTCATTTGTTCTTTAAACTTTCTGAATATATAATTAAATCTATGGGTTCTTTTTTGAAAGACATAATTGACAAGTGATGTACTGAGAAGATGCTAGATACAGAACAAAACACACATGGACTAGGAACTCATGACAGATTGTCTGGATTTTATGTGACAGTATATTGGTCTATTCAGTACTATTTAAGAGTTTACATAGGAGTTACATGTCTAAATGCCTTTGAGGACCTTGGCCATGCACAATCTGTATTGTATACAGCAATATATACTGGTGCCTTCTTTCTATAGCTACTCACAGAATTCCTTTTTGTTATTTAGAATCACAGAATCATTTAGGTGGGAAAAGACCTTTAAGATCATCAAGTCCAACTGTGAGCCTAACACTACCAAGACCACCACTACACCATATCCCTAAGCACCTCATCCAAATGTCTTTTAAATACCTCCAGGGATGGCGACTCAACCACTTCCCTAGGAAGCCTGTTCCCATGCTTGACAACCCTTTCAGTGAAGTAAAATTTCCTAATATCCAGTCTAAACCTCCCCCAGCACAACTTGAGGCCATTTCCTCCTATCACTTGTTACCTGGGAGAAGAGACCAACCCCCACCTCACTACAACCTCCTTTCAGGTAGTTGTAGAGAGCGATAAGGTCTCCCCTCAGCCTCCTTTTCTCCAGACTAAACAACCCCAGTTCCCTCAGCCACTCCTCATAAGACTTCTGCTCTAGACCCTTCACCAGCTTCGTTGCCCTTCTTTAGACACGCTCCAGCACCTCAATGTCTCTCTTGTAGTGAGAGGCCCAAAACTGAACACAGTATTCGAGGTGCAGCCTCACCAGTGCCAAGTACAGGGGGGCAATCACTTCCCTAGTCCTGCTGGCCACACTATTTTTGATACAAGCCAGGATGCCATTGGCCTTCTTAGCCACCTAGGCACACTGATGATCTGCTTTGCAGAGCACAGCACCACCAGTCTATCTCTTTCTCAGCCTCCCTGATGCTCCTTAACCTTTCTACCTCCTCCCATAGCTCTGCCACCATGCAGAGCAAATCATCCACCTGGTCACACCTCACACAGCTGTCCTCACAGCTGCCATGCGTGAACAGTGAGAGGCCCAGGCACTCCCTGCAGCCTGAGACCTGGATGGCTGCATGTTTTCATGGGAGCTCCATCTGGGTAGCCACATCCATTCTGGCGAACACAGAGGGTACACTAGCACACTCGGCTTTCTAGCAAGTGAATACCATAGCTAAGTTTCTTCTGAAAGGATAAGAACTATCGAATGAACTCACCTCTTGAGCTGGTAGGGTGACTTCACCTTCCCTGCACGCCCTGCCTGCGCGAACTGCTGCACCACTCCCTTCTGACGCGCTACGCCCTGTTTGCCCGTCCTAGTCTCTCGTGTTCCCTGGGGACTGCTCTTGTACGGGAAGGGAATTGCCGCCGTCACTCTTGTCCCCGCCCACGCTGAGTCAGAGCCCGGCCCTCGTCAGGAGCTCCCTCCTTCCTGCTCGGGGTGGGGGGGGGTGGTTGCGGTAACCCTCTCTCTCCGTGCCTTTTTTTTTTTTTCCCCTTCCCTACGCGGTTTTGCCGCGGTTTAGCCGTTTCAGCAACGGTCCCCCGATGCGGTCCTCTGTCCCAGAGCCCCTCGCTCCTCGGCTTCGCTGAAATGGCGAAGTAGCTTTGTGATCTGCTTTGCAGCTTGAAAGCACCTGATTCTCTGCGTGCCTATTGGGGATCCATAGGAAGTCATTAATAACTTTTGAAATGGGTCCTTGGTTTGTAGGAGCTGATATTTTGTGCCATGGCTTTTTATGTTCATACTTTACTACGATCTGGAGAACAAAATGTTGTATCCTGTGTTCTTATTTTTGTTATGAAAGAAATGAAAGAAGAATGGTTGAACTTTTTTTTTATTTTTATGAATTCTCATTATGTAGCCATTTAAGTTCTTTCTCAAGCAGATGCTCTAGGGATCCTCTGGCTCTCACAGTCCTGTGGGAGGGGCACTTAGCGATGGAATGAAATTTATGCTTACAATGGAAATACCATCTGTAAATCACAACTCTAGTGTGAATTCTGTGCTTCCATAATAAGCCATTTCTCCTTGAGGAGAGATGAGAAACCAGTTATGATTTTTAGTAGTAATTGTATTCTTAAAGGTATTCACACCTCAAGCAGACAATGGCTCTCCTATAATTATCCACAAAAGAAAGAGGAACACTTCAATATCACCTCCCTTCCCCTACATCTTTAGCTGTAGCTTTGGAGCTTTTTTTTGCTCCTGGCAGATGATATGCATATACTGAAAATTTTTTTTTTTAAAAAAAGAAATGTTACAGATAATCTGTACTGCCTGTCAAGATTATATTGTATAGAGCAGAAGAATAGTATATATAATTAAACCTTCCTGTCTTTATGGTTGCTAATTCCACCTACAAAGATCTCTAGGGGAATTTTTCTTATAATCACAAATATAATCAGCTTCCAACAGGTCTTTATTTCTGCAAATGTCCTCCCAACCCCTACAGAATCTCAGCAGCGTTTCTACACCAAAATCAGTAGCCTGAAAAATACCTTTGTAGAGAATAAGAAATTCTAACTTCTAAATAGTCCGTATCATGAAGAAGCTAAGGACTTCAAATGGAAGAGCACAGGGGTTTGACATTGTAAACTAGATAATCTGTATCTCCGTCTTTCAAAATATAGTGGAACTTTACTATTCCTTCTTTCCTACTGTTCTGATATTTGCTCCCCCTTTTACCTATGTGCGGGGAGATAGAAGAAATGAAAAAATATAATGTGTCTGCATCTGTGCAAAAATAAGTTTAATTAAACTTTTTGTGTAAAATTTGAATGGAACATTTGAATGAAAGTTAGAAATACCCATTAGAAATAGTGAGTATTTTCACTTTAAAGATACCAATAATGATTTTTAGTTGTAACCCTGTTCCTAAAACCAGCCACGTAATGAGCAGATAACACTCACTAGGAAAAGACGGGAGGTACTCATGAGATGAAAATAGCCCTGCTTTTGAGAGCAGAACACTTGATACCTTCTCTTCAGCTGGGTTAGTGGTACTGAGCTTCCCTCTCATTCATAAACCTGTAGTGATTCTGGTTGCATTTCTATGTATATGTGCATACTAGCTGGTGTATTATAGGACACAAAGGTAACCTTACAGAACAATCATATTTTTATGAAAAAAATCATGGAATTACCTGTAAGTACTTCCATGTTAAGTTGGAGGAACACAGTATTTCTGAGCACAAATATATTCACCATGTGTCAGATATTATGATAATACTTACAAGGAGAAGAGTGTATAAATACCCATCCATCTCCAAATGACTTATGAGCAGACCTTAAAATTAAAACAAAGTGTATAAGATGAGAACATGTGCAAATGAGATCTTCAATTTCAGCTATAGACTGTAGGTGTGGATGAAACCTATGCATAGGTATCTAATGATTTTCCTAGCTAAGAAAAATTTCTGATATGTTTAGAGACAGAGTAAGGACATCCTACTTGCTAGTTGAGTATGGTTTTCTATCATCATAGTCAGCTGGCTGAATTTAGAGCAGCCTCCAGAGTTGGGACCAGTCAAAATGTCAGGCAAATTACTAACCCTCATCCTAATGCACACACCTGACCTTAATTTATGCTTGGCAGGGATCTGCTACTCATGGCAGATCAATGTTGCACTGGCATTGCTGGTTTAACTTTTGAGGCTGCAAAATATCAGTGAGATAAGGAAAGAAATGAAAGCAGAAAATAAATGGTAAGGGAAAAGATAATGAAACAGTGATAGATTAGAGAAGTGCTCTAATCTATCAATTATATTAATCAATAATCTATCAATAACTTACAATTAGAGTTATTGTAAGACTTTCAGATCACCCCAAATTAACCCTTTTTGATCTTCAGCTTATTCTCTCATCACTGAATACATTTTTTCAGCATTTAATTGCAATACAATAGATACAATTATATCCTTTAAAGTTTATTTGCTAAAATGTTTTTAACCAAAGCTTTTAATTTTTTTTAATTTGTAGTAATTTTGCATTGAAAAACCACATCTATAAGCATGCCTGAGTTCTGTTCTCATACAGTAACAAAATATGTAAATACTAGATATTACTTTTTCATTTGGATGTATTTTTTTTCCCAGCTGTCTCCACACCGCTCCACGCTCCGAGCAGTTCCTCTTAGAGCCAACACACCAAGTTCCCCTGGTGTTGCCAACATCTAAGGTTGCAGGCCTAGGGAACTTCTGTGGAAATGGATTCCTTGCATGTCAGCCGCACTCCACCCGGGAAGCTTCTTCAATGCTGTACCTTACCTAAAAATGTGAATATAAGTTTAATTTCTAAGTCACCTCCAGCAATTATTCCACATAATCCACCCTGTGACTATAGTCACTCAAGCTTCACGATATTTGGAATGCATTGGGTGTATCACATACGTTCTCATGGTGAGGATTATCGAGTACGTATACATCTTGTGGGGATATTAGATGAGACAAACGCTTCATGATAATCCAAAGTTTAGCATATAAAGCCATTGTTAAAATAAAACATGATATGGTAAGCACCAGCAAAACAACAACAGGGTGAAGCATTTTGTTGAGGATTCCTGTTGCGGTCGGTGACCATCCAAGAAGAGTTTCCCACCAATGGTGTTCTTCATCCTTCTTCACTCTTTCCAAGACATGGTGTATTTCTTCTGCATCATGATGGATGGTAATCAGGGTTCTTTGTCCATTGTTTCAAATTCATTTTAGCAATTGGTTCAGGTCATCATGTTGCAACAGTTTCCTCACCAATTTGAGATTCATTCCAATAGGGGTAGGTAATAAATCTTGATACAGTGTATAGTTGGATTGTAGCAGTTGGTGGGTTGTGACAGGAGCTGAATAGCTGAAGTCGCATCCCATAATTTTGGTAAAATTACAAACACAAATATTTGAGTGATTGCTTGTATCTACAGTAATGTTATCTACAAATACAAAATCACAAAAGGTTCTCATGCAAACGCATCCTTTCCCAATATATACAAGTACAGTTTCAGGGGATTCATCGGGTTGTATTTCAAAATGGCAAACATTTTGTTCACTGTCAAGACAAATGTCTTGGGCTTTGAGGGTGTTACTCTCACAAATAAATCCTTGTTGTTCCCGTACAACGCATGCATTAACATCAACAGTTTGCCATTTGTTCCCATTTTGTTGGGC